>BQNB010188678.1:0-10210 GCA_026074375.1 Tanacetum coccineum | reverse complement strand
TATGATTAAATGATTAAAGGATTATGGGAAATGTGTGGACTGATTTTAGACAGAAAAGAATGAGTGCAAAAGGTGAGAAAATCAATAGGGAACAATCCAGTATTTATAGGAAATCTGGGGAGACTTTTTGTCTGGCCGGTCCCCTTAATTAGGGTGTCGAACCCCTTGTAATTAAGGGAACCGACCAGGCCAGGACGCTCCCTTTTTTGTCTTTTCCATGAGAGGTGTTTTCTGAAACAATTCTAGCCGTTTTTAGGTAGACTATTTGAATTCAAAATATTTATTTGAATAAAACATTTCTTTTAAATCTAAAAATGTTTTGTAAAAGTTAAAAAAATGTTTGTGACATTTTTATAAAAAAATGCGAGGTTAAATAAAAAATCCTTTGATCATAAAATGCATTAAGCATTTATTTATTCATACATTTTATTGATTAAAATTTTGAAATGAAAATTTACTACTAATTACTTGTTTACGAATAATTTTTCATTAATCGTTTTTACATTTTGTGATTATCAAAACGTAGAGAGGTCGAAAAATATTAATAACGTTTTTAGGCATTATTTCTATCAACGTGGTGAATTTGGGGTGAAATGGTGAGTTAATTATTTATAAGAATATACACGTTGATTGGGTTGCTAAGCCAAAGACTCGACCACTCGGACAAAGATGTACAAACTCTACACAACTCTACATCAAACTCTTTTCTTTTCTCTTTTCTCTTTTTTTTGATTAAATAACATCACTTGGGGTTTATGAAAACGTAGAGAGGTCGAAAAATATTAATAACGTTTTTAGGCATTATTTCTATCAACGTGGTGAATTTGGGGTGAAATGGTGAGTTAATTATTTATAAGAATATACACGTTGATTGGGTTGCTAAGCCAAAGACTCGACCACTCAGACAAAGATGTACAAACTCTACACAACTCTACATCAAACTCTTTTCTTTTCTCTTTTCTCATTTTTTTGATTAAATAACATCACTTGGGGTTTATGAACATACCCCTACACTTGAGTTTTTCATACTCAATACATATGCTAACTAATGACCTGAATTCAGGTGGATCAACATAACCTGGAGACTATCAAACAAATATGAGGGTAATGATTTAACTTTTATTCCTCATTCTTCCGCAAAATAAATACTACCATGAATCCCAATCGTCTCAAAACTGTATATACAAGGATAAAGACTTAGCAACCATGTACTCAAATAATCAACTTGGTTAAAACAATAATGTTAGAAACACGTAGGATTCACATACTGGTTATAGACCAGACCTATCTATAACCATGGCTCTAATACCAATCTGTCACACCCCTAAATGGGGCCTAAAATGGAAACACGTGTCCAGGGGCGTGACGTCATAATATACATCACACAAGATACAAAGAACGACCTCTAATGGTACGTTTAAAATCCAACATCGTTGCATTAAATGAAAATAGTTAAAGTTTTTTAAAGTTCATAGAATTATATGCAGAAGCGAATAAAAGGTTTATAAAGTTTGACACACGATGTTAACATAGATATTAATCAGTCTTGAAAATTGGTCCAAAGCAAGGCACAAACCAATAAAGCAAGCAAAGAACATCCATACTAACAAGCACCTGAGAAAAACATGCTTAAAATGTCAACATAAAGTTGGTGAATTCATAGGTTTGAATTTGATATACGAGTGGACCACAAATTTTGCAAAATGCATGTGACTATTATAACAGATACAATATCACATAAAAAGGCATCTACGTTGCGCTAAGCTCATGATACCGAGGCTAAATGTAATGGGAGCATGCAAAATGCTAAATAAACTTGCCCTGACGGGTGCCAACATGGCGCTTCACCGTATCACTCGACATGGTATACGTCCGTTGATCATGTAAGAGCTACTTACACGGACGGGGATGATTATTCCCAGAAAGATCTATTTACAACACTCGCGCTCACTTACCAATCCAACTGATCATAAGTAACTAACGGTTCATGATAACTCGGACATACAAGTTTCAACATTTACTTAAGCAACACGTAAACAAGATTGGGAAAAACGTAAAGCATTTGTGTCTAATGTTTAAAAGCAAGCAATGTTTCTCACCCCAAAGAGTAAAGCAAAGTAGTAAAAACATGGGGCTATGAACTCACCTTAGCAAGATGAGCGAACGGTAAATCACGTAAATGAAAGATGATATAGAAATCTAGCCGCGACCTAGATAAATAACCGCTCTTAGAAAACGAAAGTAATAATAAATATAGCACCAACGCTTAATATAGAAAGACATCTATGTGTGTTTGTGTTTTGGTTTTATTTATCAAAATGACTTAGTGAAATTATAACGTTCTTCATTAAATCCCGCATTTTTTTCCAAAAGTTACCATTTATAGAAAGTTTTTACCTTTTTTTAGGAAAGGTTATTTTAGTTTCAAGACGTTTAAGACCGTCCCTCATATTTGTTAATTTCCATATTTTCAATACGCACTAACTAACTAATCGCTTAACTTCTATGTACGTATTACGCTAAAACATAACAAAAGTTACTATTATTTTGGAATCTACCTCATTATCATCCCGACATCATTTAATATTTTTTATGACATTTCCAAATGTTTCTAATCAATAACCTAATGTTTTTTATATGATTCATCAACATTTGAAGTCCAAAAATGTCTAAAAGTGTCCGAAAACCTCATTTTATTTTCCAAACAGCACTACGTCAAAATGGTTTTGCCGAAAAATGTTTTAAGTTTCATTTGGCTATAACTTTTCCGTTTTAAGTCCAATTTTAGTGTACAATATATGAAAAACAATCTATTCGAAACGAGCTCTCCAAAAACAACTTTTACGCCTATTGAAAACATTCCTAAGTCGCCCAAAACCTCAAAACAATTTCGGATCAGCAACTATGTTTTTCACAAACACTTCCAAAAATCACGCCAAACTTCACAATAGTGCCTAGTCTAGCCTATTCTCCATTCACAACTAATCCACAACCAAACCACACCTAAAACTAACATAATCCCTTCATTTCTACTGTTGCAACTCACTTTTCAACTCACCTCACCAAAATCGCAAAGTCATAAATATATTACTTCCATTTTTATAAAAGATAACAAGATATTAATTCATTTCTTTTTATAAAAAGTGCCACAAACACATGGATTCTTAAGCATGAACAAAATTCATAAGAATGAAAGGAAAGTATCAAAAGAAAGATCAATAATGCTTACAAGAATGAAGAACAAGAAGCAATAACACAAGATCTATAACCAAAATCACTAGATCTTGAAAACCCACTAATAAAATTAGAAACCCTAACTTTTAGATCTTGAGAAAACACCCTTGAAAATCAACCAACTAATATTGTAACCACCTTAGGTAACCTTAGAAATGAACTTGGTACACTTGTATCTTGCTAGAAATCAAAGATATAGAAACCCTAAATGGGTGTTTGTTTGTCGTAAGCTAGAGAGAGAGAAAAGAAAGATGAAATTTTTTTGGTGAGGCTATGGAAATGATAAATGACCTAATTTGTGTTATAGTAAGGTATTTATAGGACAAAGGATGGTCTAGGGTTTCATGGTTTGTAGTTTCAAGTGACGTGCTAGAATAACAAAAAAACCTCACACAGGATAGAGTGATTGTCTGTCATGTGCTCTTACTCCCGCCAAAACAACCAAAAGACAAAGGGATTAATTTTTGGGACCATGTTCATTAGCTATTCTTAATGTTTAATTTTGGTGAGTCCAAAGTGAATGAGATCACAAGCACAATCTTGCATGCTTCTTGTGCATGGTAATGACTCTAAGAGAAGTCACTAACCACCTCTATACAACGCACACATGCATAATAAAACAAGAAAAGATGCCTTTGATTTAATTTCAAGACTTATGGTTGATTTGGTTTGGTTTAGGCGTCTGAAATTAATAAGGGGGGATATGAACGAAATTTTTTACTTACGAATACGAGATGAACAATAACTAAATTTTACACGAAAAGATTCTTGGTTTCCAGGGTTTCGTTAGGTCAAAAACGCGAAAAACGCAAATTAAACATTAAAGCGTAAAAATAAATATCGAAAGTGATCGTAAACTACGAAACACTTAGAATGGAAAAAATAAACTCCTATAATGACTAAACAAAATCAAAAACCGAAGTCGGAACAGCGTCGATGAACGGTTTTTTAGATTTACGCGGGTTAACTTCCAAGTAAACTGCCAGATTCAAACGTAACTGATAAGTGTAAAATACACATATCTGTTAATACCTAAAATGGCCCAATTAAACCCAAAACAGACTAAAAATGGCAAAAATATGCTTGTTATTGTGTTTTGTATGTGCAGGTACGGATATATCAAAAATCACAAGAAAACCGTCAAAAACGGGCAAGCACGGACACAAGAACGGAAGAGTGAACAAAAGCCGAAGTAAAGCAGAAAACATCAAATCATCAGTCAGCTCCATTCAATCTTGGTCAACAGAAGTCAACCACAAAAGACAAAACCTAAAATATTCCACTTTAGTCCTTCAAGTTTCAAAAATCACACAAATGGTCCCTAAGCCTAAATGGGCCACACCCGGATCCAAAAGCCCAAAACCCTAAACCCATTTCTCTTTTATAAAAACTCCAAGGGCCATTGTTGCCATTTCCGAAAGTCCTTTTTACCTTACTCTTTTATAAACTAACCACAAGGACTAAAATTGCCAAAAGCCTAAAGTTTAAATTGAGTTTACCCGTTTCAGTTATAAAAGAGCGCCAAAGGGATGTTACTGTTCATCATCCCCTACCTCATTTACCCCGCTGTCAAATCAAAGGGCGTTTCCAAATTGAAGGGTACGGATGTCAATTCAAGAGCTCGTTTACAAGATGGCAAGGTTAGATTAGTCATATCAAAAGCTCTTAGTAGCTCACAAGGCAAGAATCACACGTGGAGGTTGAGAAAGCACAAAGGAATGGGGATTTACTCTTGATCCACTCAGATAAGTAGCACAAGCTGTCACATCCAAATGACAGCTTGGTACAATCCTTGAGTGTCACACTTGATTCCAACGGATGAAATCATGATCCAATGATTGGAAAAATGGACGGGCAAGATTAGAAGAAGCGTGAGCAAGAAGGCAGGCCTAGAATATTCATCAATAGGCTATAAATAGCCTAACCATAACTCACGCAGGGAGAGTTTTTTTTTAGATAGTATATTAGGGTAGCTTAGTAGATAAGAGCTTAAATTTAGCTTATTGTAATTTCTTTATAAAATTCACTGTATTTTCGTTTTAAATCATGAAATCAAGTTTTATTTTAATGAAAATCTTACCCTTAAATACTTTGTCTTAAGCTCTTTTGAATTTCACTCATAAGCTCTTATTTCTTCTTTGTTAAGCTATTGATCTAATAAGCTAATACAAGCTCTTACTAGTCTATAAGCTAGTAATTAAGCTAAAACAGACCTTAATCTACTTAAGACTTAAAAACAGTTTAAAACCTTAACAATTTTGGACCTAAAAGCTTTGGAAGGGGATTCAATCATGGAAGGAATCACAAGGACTTTACTGGCTTATCTTAGATAACCATAAGCTGTTTGATAACTCATTTGAGCCCATGCTTCTGTTTAGCTAAAGCAAATTGTAAGTTTTCTTTTAAGTTCCCTTTGTCATTTAATTTGTAGCTAAAACTGCCTATTTGCTTATTAATAGTTTAGACTGCTTATCTAGTTGTGAAAATAAATTTTATCCCACATTAGTTGCATTAGAAAGGGTTAATATATACGGAGGTTACTAAAGTTTACAAAAATGTTCGCCTAAGTAACTAGAGTTTCATTTTGTTCACTTGGGTTACTACAAGTATGAAACATGATATTGAGGTTACTAAAGTTATGAAAATATACGTAAACATCACTTAACTTGTAAAAACGCGACATTTATGTTACTTAACTTATCAAAAAATATGTATTCAGGTTACTCGAATAACACTGAAATTATAGTGAGGTATGCTTCCTATAAGTTTAGTAACCCCGGTGAACAAAATGAAACTCTAGTTACTTAGGCGAACATTTTTGTAAACTTTAGTAACCTCCGTATTTATTAACCCATAATAAAATGCCGAGCTTGAAGTTAAAGTTGAACCCTTAATGTGTCAAAAAGTTATATTCTTTCATAAATAAAGTGTATATTTGAGTCTTGTTACAGATTTTATAGCCGAGTTCATAAGTCTTAAAGTATGTTAAAGAGTTATGCTTAAGTTGTGTTTGAAAGTGGGTCAAAATGGGTGTTTGGCAAACCACGCGTCACTTTGTAAAATACATTTCCGTGGGTCGTTGGGGCCACAAAGATAATGAAAATGATGTATTATGATGTTTTAATGAGTTCTAGAAAGTCTTGTGAAGTATCGAGTCTTGGAAGTCGAGTTTTGGGTAAAAAGGCAAGTCGGGTAAAGTAGTGCAGGTCTGAGGGCTTTGGCCAGCGGCTGGAGGGCCTTGGCCGGTGGCTAAAGGCCTCATAAGGGCTTTAGCCGGTGGCCGGGAACCTTGACCGCTGGCTAAGTGCATTAGAACGTTTTTTCGGTTTTGTTGTTTTTGTAAATGGCGTATAGAATGATCCGTATGGAGTTAGAAGGCGTGCCACCCGCCGTTTTGAAGGTATTCAAGTCTACTTTCATCTAAAAATACTTTCAAGAATTAAATGGTAATTGATTTTAGTCAGTTTATAAAATAATGACAAAGGGTCATTTCCAGGTCATGCGTTGGGCAAAAGTTTTTAGTTTTTGGTCAAATTTAGAGTCAGGATAGGGTGTTTCAACATAACATACCACCATATACCCAAAGCCCACAACTCTCTTCGATTTTTCTGATCTCTTTGTTTCCGCCGTTCATGGTGTGTGGCGTTGGTGGTCTTGGTGACATTGGTGAGCTTAGGTGGGTGGTTTGTTTTATGAGTGTTTTGATTTGTTGGGGATTTTCATGGTGGGTCCATTTTAATTTTGTGACTGCTAACACCGGTTTGTTGGCTTGGGTTGGAATCTTATATCGCCAAATGTGTGTCGAATTGAGTTACAATCTCTAACGAAAAGGTATATTCAAAAGATTTAATTTTGAAATTAGCATCTTGTTATAATTTATGGGTTTGGTTAATTTTAAGGGTTTTCTGGATGCTTTAGTTGGCTTTAAAACTAGTGTTTCGTTGCCATTTTGGGGATTTGTTAATTTTGGAACTTTTGTATGCGGTTTATGTTAAATTGTCGCTGGAGTTTTTTATACATAATTTGAATGATTCAACTTTTTAATTAGGGTTTTATATTTTTGTGTTAGGAATAACTGTTTTGGGCTCTTCTTTTTTACTGAAATAACTTCTTTTTATTGATGGTGCATTGTGTGAAGCTTTGTTTTCTGATTGTTGCAGTTCATTTGCGTAGAGCTATGTCAAATTAAATGTAACATGAAATTGAATGCATAGGCGGAAAGATTTAGTGTCGTCTCAATACTCGCACATACCCGTGTTTTTTAGGGTGTATGCTAACAGTTTGGGTTTTGTGTTACGCGGAGTGATGACATCAAATAACGTCTATTTTATAGCATCATTTATCCCATGTAATTAACCCATTTTGTATAATTATTACAAAGAATTGTTACTTAATCGTTTGTATTTGAGAATTGCAGTAGTTACAGAGTACTTGGTGAATATTAGCAAAAGGCGCGCATTCAGGAGCTTAAACGAAGATATTTAGAATATTACTGTTCTGACAACCAATATGCCGTATCCATCAAGGAAGATACGGCGTATCTGTGCGTGCACTCACTAAAGACCACATGATCAATACGCCGTATTCAGAGAAGATCAATACGCCGTATTAGAGATATAGAAGGTGAATATTCTGGAAGATATCAAACGTGGTCCCTACTCTAAGAAACCCCAATACGCCGTATCCAACACATTGGATACGCCGTATCGACACCAACTCCAAACCCTATAAATACAAAACTAAAAAATGAGTTTTAAGTGTGCTAAATCATATTCTCGATACCTAAACCACAAAAGTCAATTTTTAGAAGAGAAAAAGAGCAGAAGAGGTCTCGCAACGCATTCCAATCCATAGGAGACAACGTGTAATATCTTATACTTTGTAATCGTTCAGTTTTTGGTATCATTCGTTAACTCGATTAGTTTACCTTGGCTAAGCCATTACTCTTGTATTAATTATGATGTTTGAAGGCTAATACCTTCGGGTATTAGCCATTATTATGAAGATCTAAATGTTTGGTTTTGTTTATATCTCGATTGCTTAATTTATCGTTGTATGCTTGTTTATGTTTATCAATTTATACTTGTTTATGTGCTTTAATATGCGGCCTATCATTTAACTGGATCTAGTGATACGGACCAAGTAATCTAAATGTCGGGATAACTCTCTATATAGTGATCAATACATCTAGAATAATAGGATCACAAGTATTGTCCTGGTAAATCCGTTCTAGGATACGCTTCTGGCTTAACTATGATATCAGATATTGCCTTTGGTTTAGTGAACAAGTTGACTAGCTGGTGAACCTAGATAATTCAACAAATAACGTTCTGATTCCATTAGATAATTGGACAAGTGGACTACTAGTGTATAAATCACCATTAAGTAGTAAGTGGGTAAAGTCTCTATGAGTTAGGGTTTAACAAGATCATCATTGCTTTAATACCTAAGATAGATTATAATTAGCAAATAAGGATGCTTTATGCGGATGCTTTAATTGTGACAGAATTAATGTGTCTAGGTCTTAGTACGAAGTCCCACCTAAGTCTAAGAATGATATGCCACCTTGAGATAAGTAATCATTGCACTGAATAAACAAACCAACTTCTAATCGGATTAATGATGGCTAATATAGTTTTCTATCATAAGGCTTGACAACTCTTTTATATTATGTTAATTTGCTTGTGTGGGTTAAAGTGTCTTGAATTGATTATAGTCACCACCAAACCCATGCCAGTCTATTTTTACTTGTTAGAATTAGAATTAGAACTAAAATAGGATTAGCATTGGTTTGACTTAGATTAGAATTAACTTAGATTAGTAAACCAAAATATTAATAAATTGAGAGATTTAACCTCGCTTCAAGTGTTCGACACCCTACTTACCACGAATCTACCACCGACCGGGTACACTGCCCATTAAAGTGTTGTTTTTGGTTAAGTCGGCAAAATATAAATTTAAAACTTGAATCATAAAAATTTACACCACACAACGACACATCAAGTTTTTGGCGCCGCTGCCGGGGAGTAAAAATTAATCTTGATTTTTATTTTATATTTTGGTTTTTAGCATTTAGATCTAACCCTTATGAGTAGCGTAAATTAGATTTGTGTAATTTAGTTTAATTTTTTGCTTGTATATTTAATTTTTTAATTTAATTGTTTTCCTAATACACTGTTCTGGTCAACAACTCGATACAGCGTATCCACGACCATTGAATACGGCGTATCCAACCTTCTGTCTAATACAACGTATTTGTTCTGATCAGCAATATGACGTATTCAATTATTTGTATACGGCGTATTGGAAAAAGTTTAATTTATTTTTGCAAGACTATTTTCCTTGAATTGCTTAACTTTAAATCATGTCTTACTTTTCAGGAGCAGCATCCGGACTTCGTCCATATCATTTTACCTATCCTGAAAGAAAGTTAACGATGGACGAAATGTTATACAAGTTCATTGACGAAGGAAAACGTAAACACGAAGAGATGAGGGTATTTATCTCTGACTTGCAAACAACAAACGAGCTTTTATTTAAAGAAAGAAACAATTCGTTAATTGAGCTCAGATTTAGGGTACAAGAATTGTTAAAAGTAATCAATAATACTCCAATAATAGATTGTGATGTTAAAGGAGTAATTACTAGAGGATGAAAAACTATGACTCAAGATGCTCAAAATAATGACACCAACATTCATACCGAAGAACCTCAACAGTAAATCACGACGAGCCAGTTGAATCAAATGAAGTCCTCACCAATGATCAACCTCAAAAAACCAACGAACATGATGCCCAACCTTCAAATAAGATCCAAACACCACCTATACCCTTTCCTCGAAGATTGAGGAAGGAAACAAAAGAGGCTCAACAGAAGAAGTTCTTGGAAAACCTGAAGCAAATCCACATAAATCTGCCTTTCATCAAGGCCCTAGCCTAAATGCCAAAATATGCTAAATTTCTTAAAGATTTGCTGA
>BQNB010188676.1:0-11931 GCA_026074375.1 Tanacetum coccineum | reverse complement strand
TGGAAATCCTTCTAGAGCCAACATTAAACAAGCTCTTGGTAGGTGACATGTGAGTTCCTCTTGAGGATCAAGCTTGTGACAACTGGAAAGAAACGATGGTGCGATTCCTTATGAATCAAACTTATTCCAGGAAGTGAATTGACGGATCATTTTGGAAAACCTTTCGATATGCTCAACAACTGATTTTCGAGCACATTGGCTGTATATATCTTTCAAAACAAATGTTTTTCTGATGAAATTTGATTTTGTGCTATAAAACACTATCGATGTGTCATAAAAATACTTTCCAGAGTGACACGCGACTGATTTTCAAATCAATTTCTCATTAATCAGTGGGTTTTAATCCACTGGTTCACTCATTCTGTGCTTTGTCTACTTTGAGACGCTCCAGTTTGAGAACGGCTAGCGCAGCTGCGAAACCCTGTCAAGGAGATTCTTTGGAATTCTACCTGATCACAGGCAGTATTTATACTGACAAACGGGGAACCGTGGTTCTTGCAACCTTATTCAACGAAAGTGAACAAAGACACTTTCGTGTGTTTATTACTAACATATACTTGCAGGAATCCCGACGGTAGCAGCTGCTGGACAAAGACATGTCAATTCACAACCCCATGCTCACACTTCATATTCCTAATCAAAGACATCATGATAGCTGAAAGACTTACAACACAGCTTCCGCTACTCTGATGCTTGCTATCATGATCCAGAAAAGTGTGAGCATGCCGGTCCGAAGGTCACAACATCACATGGAGGCAATACTTCACAACAAGGATGATTAAGAGATTTACTGTGGCTGATGATCTCAAAGAAAGCTCAAAGATCACACAAGTCTAAGGAACAAAGCTCAAGGACCACTACAAGATGTACAATGAAGTCAATGAATGAAGAATCAAAGTATACGAGCTAAAGTCAGAAGAACAACTCATAGAATGCTAAAATTCAAATTGTATTTTCTGGGGTGACCTCCCTTAGGGGGAGATTGTTAGGATTAAGAAAAAGACTCGGTCACCCCATGCTTTCTTATATTTAGCATAGCTCATAGTTTTTGTTAGTAATCGTATGATTTATGGTGTGGGCCGGGTCTTTACCCACTGTAAGCCCACACCATAGCCCGTTTTATGGGGCATTGTTGTAAGAACTATTTAAACCCTCTCCACACATGGAGAGGGTGTTGGAAAAATCATTTGACACACACATCATAGTGTGTTTTTCTCTAGTTTTCTCTCCATCTAACTCACTCTCTCTAGATCTATTTTAATTTAGTGATTGTATTTATGCTTATTTTCGGGCTTATTCTAGCTTATCATTGTTTTTAATTTTTCATTTTACAAAACGTTTTTTTTCTGTTTTTTTTCTGCCATTGATTACTTTTGTACAACGACAAAATATTTGTTTGTGTTGATTGGCTATTATTAATATCTTCTTAGCTTATAACTATTGTGGTCAACCTTCCGATTCCAAAAGCGTTAGCAACTATTTTGGTATTAGTTTCTTAGTTCTGATTTGTCTCAGCTACTGTTTGGATTTGGTGTTTTCGTTATAAAGATTTCACCTTTCTTTCATTAACATGAAACTAGCATATCTAGAATAAAATAGTTTAGCTTATTTAGATTTAAAAACTGCTTATTATCTGCTTATTAGAGCTTATTTGTCTCAACTTTGTTTTTAAGAGTGTGTTTGGATTTGGCTTATTTGTTAAAAAGATCTTAGCTTTCTTTGTAAAAACCATAACCAAGCTTATTCTTATATGATATGTGGCTTAAAAGAGGTTAAAAAATGCTTTTCAAAACAGCTTATCAGCGTAGCTTATTAGCTTTTCTTTAACTTATTTTCTAAATCATTAGTAGTTTTTCTTTTCATAGCTTATTTTCTTTTCTTTTGCTTATCTTTTCTTGGCTTATTTCAAGGATAACAACTTACTTTAGAAGCTTATTCAAGCTTGTTTTTTTCTTGGCTTATTTTTTGTGGTCCACACCGTTGAGACAAGGTTGAGACCAAGATTCATAATTTTAGGCAAAAGGTCACAAGGACGGTTTGTGCGTTTTGCAAACAGACAAGAAACTAGAACAGATAGCGACTTGCTTGTGGCCCCAAATAGCTTGCGTTTTGTGTTTTTTTTCAGGATACATTGCGTTTTGCTTCAAAGTCTTGCGATTTGACAACACTCATTGTGTTTTGCTCAAAAAGGGTTGAGGTTTGCCCAAGATTCTTGCGTTTTGCTCAAAGAAATATTGTGTTTTGCTTAGATAAAGTGCTCCGTTTTGCTATTGAGATTTGTATACAGGTACAAGTGAAGACTTTATTATTCTAGCCAAATATAAAGGTTACTCTGCCCAAATCTCTACGTGTTGCGTTTTGTCTCAAAGTTCAAGATTGCGTTTTATCTTGGAAGCTGATTGCGTTTTGTCCAATATCAATTAGAAACGAATTAGCAACTTGTAATAGCACACGAATTCACAGTTTAAGTACTTTAGCTTCTGCATCCTTGAGCAATGACTTTGAAGTCTCCATGGGTGTACTTGCTATCCTCACAGTTAAAAAACCAAACTTCTTCAAGATTTTATCCACATACTTGTCTTGGCTGATAAAAATTCCATCTTCTTTTTTGCATCACATGCAATCCTAAGAAGAAAGTGAGCTCTCCCATAGAACTCATCTGGAACTTCTTATGCATCAATTTCTCAAACTCAATGCATAACTCCTTTTTAGTAGATTCCGCATACTCTTTAGTATTCACAAAGTTTCTACCATAGTTGTTTTGGATTTATCCAAAAGTAACTTAACCTTTACATGCTAAAGAATCGATCTTAAGTTGGATTAAAAGTGTATCAGAACTTGTGTTCTGAAACTTGATCTAGAAGAAACTCATAAGAACCCTATTATTCAAAGAAATGATGGGATCTTAGAAAATGCTCAAACCACTACTACTGCTAAGTTTCCCTTCTCAACAGGGTGAATATTGATATGTGGAGGCTTAAGGATGAGCAATCTTTCAAGTACAAGGACTATGTTCTATGGATGTCCTAGAGAATGGAAACTCATTCAAACAGCAAGCTCAAACAAAACAAATGGTGTTGGCTACCTCTACTACATAATACCAGGTCTTGTAATACTGAAGAAAAGGTTCAAAAGAAGAATGATGTGAAAGCAAGAAGTATGTTACTAATGGCACGATTCTTAATTGGTTAATCTAATGACATTTATTTGTACAAGGATGCTTAAGACTTTTTCTTGCTGCTATACAAACTTGATTTGGTGGTAATGAAGCCAAAGAGACTCATAAGGACTCTTCTGAAGCAAATGTATGAGAACTTTAGTGCTCCAAGCACAGAGTCTCTTGACTCTATTTTTAACCTGGCTCTAATACCACTTGCTGATCCCAACTTAAGATCGATTCCTTAGCTTATAAAGGTTAAGTTACTTTGGATAAATCCAAAACAACTATGATATAAACTTTGTGAATACTAAAGAGTATGCGGAATCTACTCTTTAATACTTAGAAGAATATTAATGAAACAGTAAACTGTATGAACAATGATATTACTAAAAAGCTCCAATATTATTATTATCAATAATACGAGTTAAGCCCATTAGGGTTCCTTGGTGTATAAAAGGAGACCCTAGGGCATGTAGTTGATATCTCTCATCTTCATCTTCATCTCATCATACATCATCTAGATATACATTTTGATATATAGCTTCAAGGTTGTAAACCCTAGTACTACACAGAGTACTCGTATTATTGATAATAATAATATTAGAGCTTTTCAGTAATATCATTGTTCATACAGTTTACTGTTTCATTAATATTCTTCTAAGTATTAAAGAGTAGATTCCACATACTCTTTAGTATTCATAAAGTTTCTATCATAGTTGTTTTGGATTTATCCAAAGTAACTTAACCTTTACAAGCTAAGGAATCGATCTTAAGTTGGGATCAACATCCATGAAACGACTGCTCCCTATACTCCACAATAAAATGGTATATCTGAAAGGAAAAATAGAGTACTGAAAGAAATGGTTAATTCCATGTTGTCCCTAACTCAAGGTGTGAATGAAGGTTCTTGTAGGTGAACCTTTGTTAACAAACATTTTTGTATTTAATAGGGTTCTTACAAAAGGAAACATGTTTACCCTTTATGAACTCTGACTATAAAGGAAAACCAACCTGATAATATATCTAAGTCTTGATAGATAATAATAATATTATTATTATCACATTACACTGGGAACCATTAAGGGCTTACAACGCGTTTTCTACACATACATATCTTTTCCTAATATATCTCATTCTTATCACATAAGCACTACTAACTTATACAAACAGTACTAACTAAACTCTAATAGCAGAAACTCTTCTAGCAGTTTTGAACTAAACATAGCTACTAGTATACTTTAAAAACTAGCATAGTAATTGACTTAGTTTATTTTTCTAAACTTTACCAGCAGTAGAAACATAACCAATAGTAGTAACAATCATAACTGGCAGCAGTAACTTCAACAACACTCAGATGTCTTTTAATCCCACAATGGATAATACCAACAGACTGAAAATACAGAGTATCAATGTACTCACCTCCCCTATCAGTCCTGAATCTTTAGATTAAGTACCCTTGTTGTAATTAAACTTCAGTTTTGAATACTTTGAATTTATCTATGCTTTCGTCTTTGAATGTAATAATAAACATAGCAAAACTTGGAAGTCATCATAATAAATGTCACAAAGTATTTCTTATTCCCTAAAGAGGGAGTAGCATGTAAATCACACAAATCATTGTGGATCAGCTCTTAAACTTTAATTTCATGTTTAACATTTTAAAATAATTTCTTAGTTATTTTGTTCAGCATGCAAGTCTTACACTTTTCAATGTCTATGTCAAAAGCTGGGATTAACCCATCATTTGACATATCTTGCATCCTCTTAAAGTGGATATGGCCCAGTCTGGCATGCCATAGGATTAAATCATTTAGTTTAGAGGTTGACATGAAGGCTGAACCAATATTATCATTGCCAATATTAAGCTGAACATATGGTACTTAAATAACCAAAAATAATAACAACTGTTTAGATTAAACAATTTAATTAGATTCATTCACTGGTTTATAACCATAATTTTTTTTTTTATTTCATTCAAAACACTACTAGAAACTAAATTCTTCCTTATATTATGAATATGCAAAACATTAAACAATGAAACAATCTTTCCAGAACTAAACCTAAGATCTACACAACCATGTCCATGCACTAGGGCTGTTGATCGATTTCTCCATATGAAAGGAATAGATCCATCATTCAGTTGATTCATAAGTCTTAAACCACACATCTATCTTTATACACATGGGAATGTTGTCTGAGTCATCCCACTACGCAACCATCATCATTCTGCAAAAAGTAAGCTTCAGATAATATGTAACATAATAACCTGAAAGAGATTTATTAAACTCATATTTGAACCTTTTAGTGAGTAGGTGATCCATCCGCTTAACCCTTTGTGCCTGAACATTTGGATTTGTTGCCAACATTAACACCTTTGTAATCCCTTTTAATGTGACTAGTTTTGCCACATTTCTAACAAGTACGTTTTGCCTTCTTGTTAGGATCAGCCCTTGTGTTATCATGATGTTTACGTTTACCCTTGTTGTCATTGTACCTGGTGAAGTTGTTATGCTCTACCATATTGACAACTGAAGGACCAGCAACATTGTTGCGCTTTGGCTTATCACTATCCTGCACCCTGAGGGACTCTTCAATACGCAGATGACTACCCAATAAAAGAGTTAACTCCACTTCAATGTTTCAAGGTGTGTGAAATAGTTCCAAGAAGGTGGGAGTTTATCAATGATATAAGAGACTTGAATAACCCCATTCATGTTCATTTTATGTTGTGTAAATCTTCTAAATATACCAAGAATTTCATTGTATTGTTCCATAACTGACCTTGAATCAGTCATTTTGTAATTTGTGAAATTACTAACCAGGAATTTCTTACTTGATGCATCCTCAGCCATATATTTGGCCTCAACGGAATCCTATATTTCTTTGGAAGATTCAGCATTTTGGTACATATCAAACAAAGAATCAAATATACCATTGAGGATTAAACCTCTGCAGACATAGTCATCATTGTCAAACTTGGGCCTCTTCCTGAGTTGTTCCACGGTAGCATCATCACCATATTCAGGAATAAGAGTAGTAAGTACATACACCACACTCATGCTAGAAAGCAAGAAGTGTATCTTCTTCTGCTATCTTCAAAGTCACCCCTTCAACTGGCAAAGTTTGAAGCCATGTGTTTCATAGCAGCAGCAGCCATTGATTATCACAAAATAATCTTCTTTGATTGTTGGTTGTTATGAGCCCAGAACAGGGTGAAGATAATCAATAGCCTAGCTAATTACCAAAGATGGTTACCGGATATCACTTGAAGTCGTGTAATTACTTTTCAAAGAAGATTATTTGACCATATGCCTGGGTATCACGAATACCTCCTTAGGATAAAACCAAGTGCAATTCTTGTTTTAGGCACAAATCAAGAACCCTTTCGTTTCTAAGTGTTTAGGTTTTCTGTTGGTGTGTGTTTTATGCAAAAATGTCCATCTCTATTTATAGGGATGCCAACTCTTAATCAAAAGAGTTGTAACTCTTGGTCAAAAGGAGTTATGAGCATTAATTCGCTAGTTAATCTCATAACCTCTTTCATAAATGCAATGGTTACATGACTATAATTATAGCCATTAAGTCAAACTTGAAACCGCCCATTTAATAAGTATAGTTACAAACATTAAATGTTGAAAGCCGCTCATTTAATAGACATTAAGCTAAACCCAACTAAAGAGGCAGAAGAATCTAGTGGACTTGATGGGTGTACAATCGTAATCTAACCACATTTCCAAGTATGATACAATTCTCACAATTGCACTAAATTTTCAACAACTATAATATAAGATAAAAAGTATAGTAATAGTAGCGGTCAGCTGCTAATCCTAACAATTCAGGGTTAAATCCTTGAACTTGCATTCATTTGGCGGTCTTTTTTACATTGCCAAAAAATAGTTTTGAGGGGCAAAGCGTCAAATGGGTGAATGTTTTGAGGATTATATTAACCCTGAAAGATAACGCGATAGTGTAAAATAATTACCACAACTGAAATTCAGTAAATCGCCCAAGGAAAGGTTTGAACTCATCTGAGCCTGTTGTGACAGGTAGGCAGGGGGGGGGGGGAATCCCCGTTAACAAATTGAGTCATAAAGAGCAGTATAAGCGACACGTAGATCACGCGACAAAAGGAAACAAGGTAAAACCCTCGAAGGTAAATAACCCATAGTGCAAAAGATAGTGCTAAGATTGCGCTACGAGCCAACCTAAGAGTTACGTGTGGCAGCAACCCCGGCGCGCTGAACGCGAATGTGTTTTAGCTAGGTAGAAGATCTGATAAAGCACCTCGCAGATACTGCCTCCATGGATACAAAGCTGCTGATTTAATACGGTTTTCCATGGAAATTTGCCCTAAAGTAATGAAAACACAATGTCATGCATGAAACTATTATTACGATACTTGAATACTAAAGTTTTAAAGATTAGGGTAAAAAAAAAAAACTTTTAGCAGTAACTATATAAAAGAACAAATTCGACAAACATAAACTCGCATATACATTTGTCAAATTATAAAGGGATAATTGCTTGGAAATGTATCTAACTTGCCACTTTTTGTAGTTCTATGTAGCCTACTATTTTTTTGCAAATATGTGGAGCCTACTTTTAAATTCCGTTAGTTCTATGTACCGGGTGATCAGTTGTGTGTATTATTTGACGGATATACCCCTGCATAGGTTAAACATGAGTGTGTAAATTGAAGGGTAAAATGGTCACAACTGGTCACCCGGTACACACAACTAACGAAATTTAAAGTATGTTACACAGATTTGCAAAAAAAATAGTAGGATATATAGAACTACAAAAAGTGACAAGTTGGATACATTTCTAAGCAATTATCCCAATTATAAACAACAACATAGAATTAATATGATAACACATCAACAACGCTAGGGTTTTTCAACAATCAAAAGAAAAAGGATTTATTTTTTATAATTTTTGTGAAATTGAATTGAAAAGTAGCTATCTTTGATTATTGATTTGTACCAAAGTCGTGGTTTATTGGCAGATGAGGATCCAACCGCCCGGCTTGTACCAGTGTTTATTACAGACCACCCTAGCTAACTTAAAGAGTAAGGTTGAGCATATAGATCGGGACGAATGGACCAGATTCCGAAACGAACATTTATTGTTCGGTCCTCGGTCCATGATTTTCCCATATTCGGTTTTCGGTCCGGTTGCGGTCAGGTTGTGAACAAAACAAGCAATTATGTTTTGTTGGACGGACGAAAACCGATGATCGGCTGATCGGACATGACATCGCCATTTCGGTTCGGTCCTCGGGTACGGTGTTTAGGACAAAATCGGTTTTAGGCGTCCTGTTTTGGTCAGTCCGGTCCAGTTTTCGGACCGTGATCAGCCCTAGGTCTTAGAGCTTTGTTTTTTCTTTTTCGTTTAGAAGCATACATAGGTAAAAAACATCTAATTGGATCAAACATGGAAGGATCATCTTAATACCTTTAGTTGAGTTAATAAAATATTCTGACGTTTTCTTAAAAAAACAATATAATTTGATTCACTGGGTTGAAAGAAATTAATGGAGAGGAATAGAAGATTGAATATTTGTATGATACTTTTACAACTGTAAAATAATGAAGAGATCGATACTTGTGATCGCTTTAATGCTCATTCTGAAATTCGGTACGCTTCTAATAACCGTTGCACTGTCATGCCGTGGTGGGTCAAAGAAAGCCGTGAAACCGAATGTATTGATGTAATCGGCTAATGCTCCCAGGTTGATGCGATGTATTCTACTAGTTGATTGTTCTAAGGCTGCGAACCCGCCTTTAAGCAAAACATATTTGTGCCTGCAAAAGACAACATCGATCAGGTAAGCATTTGTGCCGCCAAAACATAACATTGATCATTATACTTAAAGATAGAGAGAACTACTGGGCATGAATACTACTTGGGTATTGTACCTGGCCAGCGCTAAGTATTTATGATTTCTTTAGTTGCGTCATCGCAAAATTCGAGGGGACCATATATTTCAAACATTTGCGTATCCAAATTATTAGAAAAAATATCTAGCTTAAATCCGTATAGCTAAGAATGATATAACATCTAGTGGAACCGGCCATTATTTAAGTTGTGTGGTTACACAATCAGTAGTTTCTTTAAAAAACAATTATGTGCCATGATGTCGTGGATTTTCATGAGTGTATATGCTGAAGTTAAGGGAATCTTATTAAAAAAAATTGTGATGCAATGACCAATGTAAAACTTGGTAACTTAGATTATACCTTGGCAGCTAGGAGACACATATGAATTTCCCTCGTGGCCTTCTTTACACACACATTGGTATTGACCACTTCCCGCTGAAGAACATCGTCGATAAGTGTTTAAAAACCGCTTTTGATACCTGCAAGACATAACCATGTGAACCAATCATAGCATGTTAGTGTTGCTTCTAAATTGGCTCACGCCAATATTGGTTTTTCCTTACGTCGCCCCCTAGAGGAGGTGCTGAGTTCGATCAGTTTTGTGCCCTTTCGATTGTTTTGAATGGTCTACAGCTCCCCAACATGAAAGATAGATGGTTTTGGTCTTTGTCAGGTACAGGCGAGTTTACGGCTGCTTCGGCTAGACAGTTTATCGATGATCATTTACTTCCCGAGGTATCTTCTAAATTTAGTTGGAGGAAGATTGTCCCTATTAAGGTTAACATTCTCGCTTGGAAAATTAAGCTGAATTTTCTTCCCTCTCGTCTTAACTTATCCAGAAGAGGGTTAGATATTCCCACCATTATGTGTCCGATATGTGAGAAGTATGCCGAATCTACTAATCACATTTCTATGATTGCTACATGGTGCGTGACATATATCGCAAAATTGCTTCTTGGTGGGATGTTAGTTCTCCTCAAATTTCTTCTTATGAGGAATGGGAAGCTTGGATTTCGAGCCTTAACTTTCCTTCCAAACGTAAGTTGCTTATGGAAGGTGTCTTTTATATTGCTTGGTGGACTATTTGGAATTTTCGAAACAAATTGGTGTTTGGATCTACCATCCCTTCGAAATCGGTTATCTTCGACGACATTGTGGCTCGTTCCTTCCAATGGTGCAAACATAGGGGTAGATTTAAAAAAATGGATTGAAAATTGAGGAACAAACTCTTATAATGAAAGCAGTAAATCACATAATGCCTCGAGTTCTCAAAAGAGTCTTCCCCAATTGGAGAACCATAAGACTCTCACTAGGTTTTCTGCTAAAGTGCCTAGATCGCCACATACATCATATAACATGATTGCGTGAGTCTTACAGCCGAGATAAAACAAGAATAGATTAACATAGCAACTTAATTAACATTTAATTTTTAATCTATACTTCTTTTTATCATTTTATGTTTGTGTTCATTCTAGGTTGGTTATTTAGTTATGGCAAGGATTGCATGTCGTTGCCATAATTTACAATAGAAACAATAAATAATCCAATTTCATGCAGCCCTAGCGTGTTAAAATCGTATGTAATTCATAAATACTAAACTAATTGACTCGTGATGCCACTGTTGGAATTTAACAATCAAGTTAACCAATTTAACTCTAACGAGTACGCAGCGGATAGATCTAGTCTAGTACAAATAATTAACATACATATAAAACACATTTAAGGGACATGTAAATTAAATAGGAACATACCCTCGTAGTCACCAGCAAATCAAAGAAACCAAGTGTATGAAACTAGTGACTAAATTGTCACCTCTACGAGCGCTCACACAAACACGTAAACAAGCACGCCCGGATGCTAGTCCAAACCTCACGTATATCCAATACAACTATTGTATCCAAAACCCACTGAAAATCGATCACCGAAACCCTCACAAGAAACAGAACCGAATTACAGAAAGGTAGTGTAGGGTTTTAACCGAATTCGGTTGTAACCCTGCTACAGTACAACCGAATTAGAGATCTACAAACCCTAGCTCGAATCCAACGATTGTCACACCTTGACAATATATAAACCAACATCTTAAGCCTTCTGGAATAGATGTGGGATCGAATCACACAAGGAAAACCCTTAAAAGGATTACTGAATAAGGTATGATTAAACAAAGATGAACCGAAATTAAAAGGACCCAATAAGGGTTTGCTTTGCACGGCTGTTATGAAGAAGAGAAGAATGCAGCAACTTTTGGTGTATGTATGTATGTTAGACGAGTAAAAGGAGTGAGGGTGAAGGGGGTTTATATAACCCTTGAACCCTAATAGTGATAAGAATAAACTCTTTGAGTTTAACTCTTATCATATCACTTTCAATCCTTATCCTACTCATTCTACTTCTTATCATAAAGGTACAATGAACCAAGACATCTCCTAGAACATTCCTCATGGCCGGTTAGCTCATAAAGACATCACCAAGTTCTTGTCCCAATCGTTCATGTCCAAAGGTTTACATAGAATCGTTTTGTGAAGTTTAAGCGTGCTCTAAATGTTTTTCCGTGTGTGCCCCCAATAGGCTCACACACTTCTAGTTGTGATCGAGCTAGTCCAACTCACATAATCCAACAGCTCCCACTTGGGAGTTGGAGTAGCAGACAACCCATACACTAACGACGAAAACGTCTAGCAACACTCACATTCGTTTTTAAAACTAGAAGTGTCTGAGATCAAGTTTCATAAACATTCTCAGTAGCATGGTTATTTTGTCTTGCTATAATCATCCCTTTGTTCAAATACCGTTAAACCATGGACATGGATCCTAACTCATTCCATATAATTTAACTATTTAGATTCTCGTTATAGAATTCAATATAGATATACCAAATGTAATCAAGAATCA
>BQNB010188675.1:0-11931 GCA_026074375.1 Tanacetum coccineum | reverse complement strand
TTCAATAAGCAATCCTAAACGCATGCTTTTATTTGACATCAAAACTCATACTACACATTCTATCTACATCTCAAACTAATCACCTTCCCAAGATATTTTCATACAAAGTTTCTCGAAAACAACCATATTATACATCCTCCTCTTCCAAATAATACAAACATAGATAACTAATAAAAACAACCATATTAAGCAGACCCTAAATTAGAAATACAAACCTAAATAACCTGAAAAAAGAAAATTGATAACCGCGATGATAAATGATCTCCGGTTGGGACTCGCGAGGAGTGTAGATTGATTAAGGAAGATATAATAGAATTTAACTTTTAACTTAATTTCAGAATGCCTGTGAGAGTCTATCAAGAGCCTCATGAGAAGACCAAATGAAAATGTTATATCGTCAATACTATGAACAATAGCAAATATTATACTATTTAAATACCAAAAGGAAATGTTTTAAGTCAAATTTCAGCCAAACAATGTCTACACTAAACTTTCGTAATGCATGTCTAAGAACACTTCGATTTAAATAAGATATCAAATGTTATCATGGACACCTTGGGGGTGTGAAACACTGGTGCAGAATTATTAGACCCAAACCAACCATCATACTTGCTACATAAAACTTCAAAACCAAGCCAAACTTGCTCACAAAGAGCAGGATAAAGACGGTAACCACAATCATATCAAAGAGAACATAACTCAAACATAATCTCAATGTGATAAAAAGATGGAAACTCAAATTAAGTTTAGTAGCAACACAAACTGACAAACATGACATTAATGGGCGTTTATTTGGGCTTATGTGTGGGCTTATGAGCTTAGTTTATATCAATTTACATTTCATAAGCTCAAAGACGAAAATTTTAAGCTTATTATCTATAAGCCGAAATTAAAAAAGCATAAACAAACACACTTTTAAAACTTGATTTGATCTAAAAATCAATACACTAAAACAATGATAATAATCAAGCAAAGCCCATTTGACAAGTTATGTGTATAAACATTTTATCTAACAGTAAGTGTGCACTTGAAAACCAACAATGGTGAAAAGAAAATAATCCTTATCTACATGAGAAGTTCTCAATCATTAAGCATCCATCACCACTTTGTATATCAAAATGTCGGATTTAACAGGTGACACAATCATTGTTAGAACCCCAATAGACTGGCCAAAATATTGATTAATCCACATTTTTGTAATTCTTATAGTGACAATCAAATGTGTTTTGGTGTAGATTGATTTGTTGGTTTGTCATCAGTTATGAATTCGACATTTTTCTAGTTAGGGATTATCAATTAGGGATTTTGTTTTATGAGGTACTAATTTGGGGATAACTGCTGGAAGGGTATTATTTAGGACGTTGTATTTTTTTAAAGTTAACTTTTATTGAGGGCCATTGGATCAGTCGAAATGCCATATGTCATTTTTTTAGAGTTTTGGCAAGGAGATCAAGTTTAGCAATAGCTTGCTTTATATAGAGGAGGATATGCCAAATATATTTTTGTAAAATTCATTAAATTAAATCAAACATATCTTAAATTTCAATTCAAGATCAAGAATACAAACAGAATCGCTAACCATGTGTGACTCTATTGATTAAATATCAATAGTTCTATTACCAAATTACAACTGGATGAATTAACATATCACAGAGAGAGATAAACTTTGCGAGATGTAGAGAGAGAAAATGAGAGCAGGTTATAAGCATCTCAAGACTCGATAGACCCTTATATAGCTGCACCAAAAAACTTCCAACAGCTTGTCACTTTTGTGCCTTTAGGAATGCACAACTTGCTAACTCAAGCAGAAACCTCAACAATACTACAAAACAGATTTGACAAAAATACAAAGTTAGTCCCTGTAGTTTTAAGTTTCGGGATAGAGTTATCTTTTAACATCTCCCTTAACTCTAACCTAGAACATGTCATACAATCCCATTTTCAAAACCATTTTACCATGTTTAATATTATCCAAACTCTTTGTTAAAACATTTGTTGTTTGATCAGCAGAAGACACCTTTTTTGTTTCAATAACACCAACAATAATTTTATCTTTCACAAAGTGAAGATCAATTTCAAGATGCTTAGTTCTTTCATGAAAGACAGGATTAGCTGCAATTTTAATTGCAGCTTGATTGTCACAAAAAACCTTTGCACGTATAAAATGTTCACAGTTTAGATCTTTTAGAATTTTTATGATCTAAACAATTTCTGAAGTTGCATAGGCTATGACTCTATTCTCAGCCACTGCGGAAGACTTAGAAAGGGTATTTTGTTTTTTTGCTTTTCCAAGAAACTAATGAACCATTTAAAAAAATGCAAAATCCAATGACCGACATCCTTGTAACTACACGATTAGCTTAATCTGCATCAACAAACACTTCAAGAGAAGTATTTGCACTCTTAACCTTGTCAATACCTTTACCTGGTGAACCATTTATGCACCTAAGCACTTTAAGAGCTATCTTAAGATGAGACTTCAAAGGCTTATGCATGAACTGACTCAAACAATGCAGAAAATATGCAATATCAGGTCAAGTACGAGTAAGATATATTAGTTTACCAATTAGCTTCTAGTACGCATTAGTATCAATCACAAGATCATTAGCAGTGGGTTCATTAGAAAGAAAAAGATTTTGTTCAAGAGGAATAACATAAGGTTTAGAAGCAAGTAATCCAAAATTAGACAAGAGATCAAGACGATACTTCCAATGAGATAAAACACCATTATTTGTATCAACAACTTCAATGCCCAAAAATACTTAAGTTTTCCCAAATCCTTGATCATAATTTTAGATTTAAGAACCCTTTAAACATATCAGTCTCATGAACATTGTTACTAGTAACAATAATATCATCAACATAAACAAGCAAAGCCAAAAAATCATTGTTATAAGATTTAATAAACAAAGAATAATCACTTTTACTTAGGCAAAAGCCATTTTCGAGTAAAGCTTGTGTTAACTTGACATTCCACTGTTAGGTGTCTGCTTCAAGCCATACAAGGACTTCTTTGTAACACCCCCCAAATTGGGTCGCAGCGGAATATTGTCCGGGAGCATTACTTCATGAGTACCTTTGCACAAGCTATGAGAGAACGACCTCTAAATGCGTCGTTCGAAAAGTAATCTTGTATTGTTTAGACTCCAATGCACATCAAGTAATCCAAGCATCTAATTCACCTGAGAAAAACATGCTTAAAAGTATCAACATAAAGTTGGTGAGTTCATAGATTTTTGTAAATGTAAATGTAAATCACAAAAACTATATATACAAATTTACTGTGTTACAAGTCCCACCCATACAAGCATTGCAACGCATAAACTCAACTATATAGGTTTTTAAAATGCGTGTAAACACGAACCACACAAAATGCGTTTGTTAAAATGTTAGAATCTAAGATTTGTAAAGTATGTAGGACCATTTCAACCCTTATGATAGTCACAAAAATATAAGTATGCGTGTAGAGATCAAAGGTTTGTATAAAAGTTGGACCGCAATTGATTAAAGAGTATGATAAATGAACACAATATCACAAAATATTTCAAGTATGTATTGCCTAGTATGCAACTTACGATTATACCCTTAAGTTCATGAAACTATGACGTAGACTTATCAGCATGCCACGTTATTCAAGGCACGGTAAGAGTTCATGAGTATGTTGTGCTGGCCTTGAGGCTCCAAGCCAGTCGTGATCCGACATGGTATAAGTTTGTTAGTTCAATCTCGAACTAGTGAGAGCTAATCACCCGAACGGGGGTTGTCAATCCCTAATAGATCTATTTTATAACATTCGCGCTTACCCTCCGAGTAATTAACAGTTCATGCAACCTAAGCTAATCCGTAATCATTCGAGTAAAAGTAAAGTTGTTGCATCCATAAGTAAAAACAAGTATTGTATCTCACCGTGAGATATGAAAATGAGTTTGTAATCAATCATGTAATGAGTTTGTAAACGTTCATGTATTCGGGTATATAAATGAGTTACGAAATCAAGTATGTAAACAAGTATATAGAAGAGTGTGTAAAAGTGATTGTAAATGGATATGTAAACAAGTTGTAATGAACATGTATTCTCCTCCAAGATTTGTAAAGTAATGTAAAACAAGTAAAAAAATGGGCTATAAACTCACCTCTAGTGAAAGTAGTGATTATCGCAAAAATCAACAAGGTAATCGTCGCAAACGATCCAGAATGCAACCTAATTAATTATAGGTCGTATAAGTATAATGTATTTAATATAAATACAATACCACATGTTATATAGTTACACCACCACCTAATAGTTTTTGTTTAATTTAAAAAGTCAAAACAATATTTAAATCGTACTTGTTGAATAAATGTCTACGTATTTGTATTCGTAAAATAAAGTATTATCTTTGCCCAACAATTGATTATTTGTTAATAATATATGATTTAATATTTTTATTGATTATGTAATGATATTATATAATTAGTTTAATTATTTTAGAAAATTATATTTATAAAGTAAAAACGTATATAAATGATACGACAATATTTCTTAACGTTTTTATAACCCAAACAGACTCGAAAACATTCGTAAACTACTTTTTATATTTCCATCAGAATGTTATATTTTTATAAAAATTACAGAAAATTATTTATAAAAATAAATTAGTTCTTATAATTTCTATTTACCCGAAATCATTAAAAACTCGTAACTTGCTCATTTTAATTCTGTTTCGCGTGTTCTTTATATGTATAAAATCGTGACGAAATAATCTATTCAAATAAAATGTTTACTATTTTTATAAAAAATATGAGTTGAAACAGTAAATTCAAAATGTGTTTATAAAACTATTTTTATAAACTTAAACCTTACAAAACCCGTAACTCTTTCGTTTTAATCTCGTTTTTAGAGTTTCTTATATGCACGGTTTCTATTGAGATGCTCTATCATAATAAAATATTGATAAAATTTTATCAGTTTCGAATATTTGCCAGTTTTTATAAAACTATTTTTATAAAAAACACTTTTATGTATTTAATTATCATAAACTCGTAAAATTCATAACTTCTTCGTTATAGCTCGGTTTTTCAAGTTTTTTATATGCTTACAATCCCATGAAGAGTACTATTTAATAAAGTAGGTTTTATAATTTTATAAAATTCAAATTTTACACAGAAGCTTAAAACAGTCCATATATATAAATAAAGTGCATAAACTAGTTTTTATAAATCATTACTTGATTAATTTTTACAAGTTCTCTAATTTACTTTATATCATATGTATTACATATTTAGGGTCCTTATTTTCATATCCATATCTCTTGTCCAAGTACCAAGTCCTCATGATAATTTATATATAAACCTTGTAATTAAACTTTCAACAATTAAATTTATAAACTAAGTATATAATTTACCCGATGCTTATATAAAGTGTATACTTGTGTTCTAGTACATCATTAACATCATTTCACCATAATAATTATGGAGTTCGAATCCATTACATGCTTGTAATATTTTATAAACCATAAAAACAAACCATAGGTGGTGATTAACACATAACATGATATAAAATAATGAAAATGAATAATTAGAAAGATTATGGTTTATGTTTAGACTTTAATGAAGATGATACCCAAATCAACTACAAGTATTTAACCCCAAATACTTCCAAGAAAACCCTAATTCCAACTAGAAAACCCTAATTATCTTGCTTGAATAAACCTTGTAAAATCAACACCCAAGCTTTCAAACCACCTTGATATACCTTAGATATTATACCTAAGAACACTTGTATGCTTATAATCTTTTTAAAACAAAAGTTATGGAACCCCTAAAAGTATATTATGATCCATGGGCTTTAGGGTGTTCTTAAGAGGGTTTTTGTTTGTTTACTTGTATGAAATGAAAGAATGTGTTAGTAATACTTAAGACTTTCTCATATAGCAAGATTTATTAGAATACTACCTAAATAAACCATGAACTAGGAAGAGTGGTAATGGTACATGGTGTAAGACCTCTCCTCCTCCTTAAAATGAGGGATTTGACAATTTATAGAGAGTTGGGTTTGAGGTGTACTTGGTGTAAGTTATTAACTAGAAAATGCGATACTAGTGGGATTTTATGATTTAATTTGTGTGTGTATAACTAGTATATCCGGTCATGGGTATGAATGGGTAAGAAATGATTTAATTTTTGAGTATTAGGTATAAAAATGGGTATTTATTTGAGTATAGATGGGTATTGGTGCTTCCGTGTATGCTTAAATGTATTTTATTGTGAAACGTAAACGTTTTACGTAACCAATAAAAATAAAATATGAAAAGTTATAAATTATCCTCGTAATAATTATATAACACTTGCTTGACGAAAACTTTTATTTGTTTGATGTCCGTTTACGTTGAATGTTGATTTTTAGTTTACGCGATTTAACTAAGCGTTGAAAATTAAAAGTAAACGCGCAAAAGCTTAAAATAAATAGTTGGATATTTATTGACGTAAAATGATGTGAAAATGCGGATTGTTATAGTCTCCCCGTGTTAAAAGAATTTCATCCCAAAATTCAGGTTGAGTTGCCTTCGGGTATGGTGTTGGTGAAGAGGTGCGGTTACTTGTTGTGGATTGCTTATTTTTAATCCTCTAAAAACGTGGTAACAATTTTTGTTTTCTTAATATAAAGAGTCTCATTGGGACGGGTTTCAAATCCTTGTATATACCACTTAAGATTTTTCATCCTCGACATTTTCCTCCTTAATTGCCTCAGCTTAAACGTTCAAGTTTCAAATTTATTATGATGACTAAAGTTTGAATCCTAGTGGTCTTGTCCGTTCCTTTCGGCTTAAAGCGTTAGTTATAACATTCTCCTTTCCAGGGTGATAACGGATTTGATACCTACGATGGCATTACCATTACTAATTTCTATGTCATTGTGTCAACGTTGAATGAGTGATTTAGTAAATTCTCTAATGGTGAGCAAATTTGATGGCGAATTCTCCTAGGGCGAATAGTGATGCGTCTCGACTTTTTGGCTTAGGATTTAACGTAAGATGATGTCGACTTTATATAGTAAGGTGGCGTAAGAGTCTACTTAGTTATCATGATTATTAGCTTGGTTCCTCGTGATAAATACGTTTTATTGCACACAAAATTTTGTTTCTCAAGAATATCAGTAGAAAATTGATTTTTGACAAAAGTTTCAAAGGTGACTACTACTTAGCATGGCATGGTCCTTTCTGAATTATACATAGGTGATAAGGCTATGTATATTTGAGGGCTAACGATGCGATGCTTATTTTCGTTAAATAGTGCTATGTATAAAGTTGTGTCAAAATGGTTTACAGTGTGAGAAAATATTTCACAAGATAAGAAAACAAGATAGTTTATAAGGGGATAACAAAATGATTTGTGAGATGACCGTACAATAATTTATAAAACAATAGCTCAAGATGGTAAAATAATTTATACGATGGAAACAAAATAGTTCTATAAGGTAAAAACAAGATGTTAGTTTATTTTACGATATAAAATAATTTGTCAATGATAGTAAAATTGTTTATCATGTGATAGTAAAATGTTTTATAAAGTTATAATGCTTCAGAGAGTGGTTTGCATGAATAAATGGAAAATTAAAGTAAAATTGAAAAAAAAATTATGACTCATTAATTTGATTGATAATTTAAAATAATCTACACAGTACAACGAACATGTAAAAGGAAGTATAACGTGAATTCCTTAAAGGAAATAGAGTCTATGATGGTTCCAACTTAGGTTTCACTAGGTAAGACGGGTCACAAGATGACGTAGGTGTTTCAACAGTATGAGACGGGTGTTCAAACTTGAAGTTTAATGGTAAGGTAACTAATGGAATTGGCGGACTGTGATATGTTTCAATATTATGTAAACGGTATTATGTAAAATCATAAAAAGTTTCAAAGACCATCGTGTCATTCACAATGTCTTAGGAAAGTCTTAGTATTTATATAAATAACTTTTATATAAAACAAGTGTAAAATATTCGCAAGAGAAGGTAAGTGTATATATATATATATATACACACTAGTTGCAAAACCCGCCTGATATGCGGGTATGACTTGTGATTATTGTTTTTATTTTTACCTAAATATTATTTTTTGAAATTTCTTTATTATAGAAACATTTTTTTAACCATTTTTTTTATGTAATTGTTTTTTGTAATAAAGTTTTCACAAATGAAGGCGATTTGTAATTTTTGACTTTGTTATGTTTTTTTGCTAATTGTTGTTTTTTAAAGTTTGTATTCGAAAATCTGAGTGAGTTAGCTGAGGTTGAATGTTGGAGAAGGCAATCTTGTCGTCTCGCCTATTAGTGAAACTACACCATCTTTTCTCCCTGTTGGGACGTCATATCGATATCCTCGGGTCTGCAATAATAATTGTTATACATTATAAGAGATATGTCCAATTGGTTAAATCCAAGCCATAAGGGTAGCTTCATTTAATTTGTCTCGTTTTATCCATCCATTAATATTTTGTTTTTCCTTAGAAGCGTTCCAAAAAACCTGATCAAAGTCAAGCTAATCTTTACTATAAATTAACATTAACTTCAAAATTTAGATCAATACATATTTTGAATACAAAATTATAGTTTATTGGATATCATAACACAATGAATGATCTAGGGGTTGGCTAATTTATCTTAGAGAGAGAAAGTGAGTTCTAGTGAGAGAAAATACACCTTATGTGTGTGTATGATAGAATGAACAACCAACCCCTTTCCATGGCTCGAAAGGGGGGTATAAATACAAGTGTTTTGTGCCCCTGAGTGGGCCATGGAGTGGGCTAACATGTAGGTAAAGCCCCAGCCCAACACCATAAGTCATACGGTAATTAGACGATTAATATTAAAGCTACGAGCTAACCTATGCTAGACATTACACGAGGTGACCGAGTCTTTTACATGGATTTTTTCATAATCCTAACAATCCCCCCCTAAGGGAGGTCACCCCAGAAAATACAAATTGAATCCTAGCAATCTATGAGTTGATCTTTGACTCTGGCTCGTAGTCTTTTGATTCTTCATGATCAGTCTTTGTACTGCAAGTAGTGATCTTTGAGCTTTTTTCTTTAGACTTGTGTGATCTTTAAGTTTTCTTTGAGATCATCATCTACAGTAAATCTCTTAATCATCCTTGTTGTGGAGTATTGCCTTCTTGTGATGTTGTGACCATCGAACCCGCATGCTCACACTTTTATGGATCATAATAGCAGGCATCAGAGTTGCAGAAGCTGTGTTGTAGGTATTTCAGTTGTGTTGTGAATTGACATGTCTCTTGCTAGCAGCTGCTACCGTCGAGGATTCCTGCAAGTATATGTTAGTAATAAACGAACGAAAGTGCCTTTGTTCACTTTCGCTGAATAAGGTTGCAAGAACCACGGTTCCTCGTTAATCAGTATAAATACTGCTTGTGATCAGGTAGAATTCTGAAGAATCTCCTTGACAGGGTTTCGCAGCTGTGCTAGCCGTTCTCAAACCGGAACATCTCAAAGTAGACAAAACACGGAGTGAGTGAACCAGTGAATTAAAATCCCACTGATTAATGAAAAATTGATTTGAAAGTCAATCGTGTGTCACTTAGAAAGGAGTTTTTATGACACATCGACGGTTTTATATCATAAAGTCAAATTTCATCAGAAATACATTTGTTTTGAAAGATATACATAGTCAATGTGCTCGAAAATCAGTTGTTGAGCACATCGAAAGGTTTTCCAAAAAACTACTCATCAATTCACTTCCTGGAACAAGTTTGATTCATAAAGAATCGCACCATCGTTGCTTTCCATTTGTCACAAGTTTGATCCATAATGGATCTCACATGTCACCTACCAAGAGCTTGTTTGATGATGGATCTAGAAGGATTTCCATCTTCATTGTGAGTACTTTCGTATCACTCGAATGTTCAGGCAATACCACGAGGATAATGCGTAGGACTCTTAGGATCTTACTTGTTATCATAGTGTGTGATGAACAAGCATAGTTTTTATTAGTGTCCTAACGAGATTTATAGATGATCTCATGGCTCTAGACTTAATAGTGCACTTTTGGTTTTATTAGTCGGAGGCTGGAGCAGACTACCACCTTTTTAATATCGTCTAACTCGGAGTGAGAGAGACGATAGAAATGTATTGATCTTCGTGAGAAATGAAACAAGAATCCTTTGAGGGATCTTGAGTGGCTAGGGAGGGTTGTGCAGCGTATCACTGGGTCCATGATACTTGTCTTCAATGTCAGCAATCAACCATGTGATTCTGACAACATATGTAGTGACCCGGTTTATGCCTAATGTTTAAGGAGGGTTGCTTTCTTTTCACCCTTTATCTTAACATGTCTTTTTCATTCTTTAACCCCTTCAGTGCTTACCGAGACTTCATTACCAGTACCTTGTTGGGTATGTTCGACTACTAGCTCCATCTCAGTCTGCACTATTTCCTTATTCTCACATTACTCCTTCTGTAATCATACCTAAGGACTTCTACACTAACTAGTGGATTGTCCCTGGGTAGATCCCTCCGGCTCTGGCGGGATCAAGGGAACGAGTACCTAACCTTACCATCCTTATAACTCCGATAAAGTAATTACAGGGTCGGTCTTTAGTATTTCCACAATTGCCATCATACACCATTCGCTCCCCCTCAATATGTGCATCGATATTCAAAAAAGTTTAGCACATATGGGAGAGCCTACACTTGAGTCCAAAATGTTAGCCTCAAAATATTGAGTCGAACATGAAGTTCGTCCATTATGTATGTTAGTCTCGGTCAATCAATTAGTTAACGTTGTAATAGGAAAGTATCGGGAATCGGGCTCGATAGTTAATCTAATATTGTATATGTTTCGGGTTTAATCCCAAGCAAAACCCGAGCCCGGGTCCTAGTCACATATCCCGAACGTCACTTTAAGTGTCGGGGTATATATATACCTTTTCCACTTTGGAAAAGGTACATAAACACACACAAAAGTTGATTTCATTATATAAAAATTCCATTTTCTTTTTTCTAATTTCTCTCTCAACTCTCTCTCCTCTTTCTCTCTCTAAAACCTTCATTTCTTCTTCTCTTTTCTTGATCGATTCGTGATTCGTTATATGTTATGAAGTGATAATCGAGATCCTACAATTGGCATCAGAGCTACGTGTGGATTGGTGGTTGATTATTGTGGTTAAAAACCAAATTTTCGTGGCTTATTTTGCTTAAGAACAACCCACGGTTCAAAAAATATTTAGGGTTATTTGTTGGTTGATCTTGTTATTTCTCGTGTTATACTTATTAACCATGATGTATTAGTGTCGTTGCATGTGATTTACTAGCTCCAAGATCGAATTCAAAGCTTAAAAGGTTCAGATTATAAAGGTGTTCTTCGTGGAGGTTTGCTTTTTTCTTGAAGATCTGCAAAGAAATAGATGTTATGGATGATTAAGCTTGTAAGGCATGGTTAGTATTACAAGTTTATAGCTTTATTTCGTGGTTACAAGGCTTGATTTGCTTGATTTAGCTCGATTCGAACTCTTGTTCTTCTTGGAGAGTTGGTTAAAATATCATATTCTTGGTGGCGAGTTGACAGGTTAAGGGACAAGATCCATGTTTTAAGGGATTGTGTCACGGCGAGTTGAGTTTAATTTTAGTAAAAAAAATCGCGATGGTTTGCTATAAAAGGTGGCGAGTTGCCTATTGGTGGCGGTTTGAACAGGTTATTGATGGTGAGTTGCTTATTAAATATGTCAAAAGCAAACGTTATAATGCCCAAAATTCTAAAAAAAAATAGGCGGTGAGTTAGCTAGAATTGACTGTGAGTTACTCAACTTAAGCAGCGGTTTGCTATTATAATAATAGCGAGTTGTCAAAAGGAAGCATCGGTTTGAATTTAATAATACACGGCTAGTTGTCATAATTCACGGCGGATTGACCAAGCTTTAGGCGGCGGTTTGGTCAT
>BQNB010188674.1:0-11212 GCA_026074375.1 Tanacetum coccineum | reverse complement strand
CTTTCCTCGACCGCTTTCACGGGAGCGGGAGCTTGGGTTTTCTTATCGAGAAGTAAGGCTTTCACCATATCTTTAAGTTTGGCAACATCGGGACTGATACCGGGGGTGGAGGTGCTCGAACTTACTTTGGCAACAACCGGTTTGTTACGTGAATTACAAACTTTGGTTTTTCTCTCGATGATTCTTAGGCAATCTCAGGGCATTTTATCCAAAAAGTTACCACCCGCGGCGGAATTCAACGAATCTTGATCATTAGAGTTCAAAGCATTATAGAAAGTATCGAGTTGATGTCATTATGAAAATCTATGATGTGGGCATGCCCGAAGAAGATCATTGAATTGGCCCCATGCCTCGTAGAAAGTTTCATCAAATCTTTGTTGAAATCTCGTGATTTCATTCAGAAGATTTGTTGTTTTGGAAGGAGGGAAGAATTTGTTGATGAATTTCGAAACAAGATCATCCCATGTGAGAATCGATCGAGGGGGTTCTTTTTCAAGCCAAATCTGGGCAGCACCCTCGAGAGAAAATGAGAAAAGCATAAGCTTAACTGACGTACTCGGGACGTTCGGGAACTTCATCGTAGAAGTGATCTTGTTGAAATAACGGATGTGAGCATGAGGGTCTTCTTTGTCATGTCCAAAAAATTGTTTGTTTTGAACGAGGGTAAGCAAACCGTGCTTAAGCTCAAAGTTGTCCTCGGTGATCTCGGGCACAACGATGGCATCCTCGTAACCCACGGTGGGTGATTCGAGCAATTGAGCCACAGTACGAGTATTGTCCATCATAACTACAGGAGGAGATTGATTTTCAATTGGTTCTACAAGATTGAAGGGTTCAACAAAAGTCGGGCTGACTTGTTGTTGTTGACAGTTAGAATTACGAGATTGAGAACGAGTGCGCATGCACTAAAATGTAAAAAGAAAATTTATACTAATTTTTTTTTTTGTTTTTTTTTTAATTTTTTGGTTTTTTTCACAATTTTTTCAAAGATTAATTTTAATAACGGACAATGAGATAAGACACTTAAACCTAATAATCAACTCGCTTCTCGGTAACTCTTTAAAAGAAAAACGCACAAAGGAGTTTGTTTAACTTTAAAAGGTGAGCCGTACCTCGCGAGAGACACAAAATGTAAGTTTTTGATTCTTTGGTTCGGGAACTTATTAATGGATAATACTTCAATTGAAAATATTATATGTTGGTGTTCTTTTACCAACTTGGTAAATTTTTTCTTTTTATGGATAATGTTTTTATATTTTTGGGTTTTTTTATTATTATTTTTTATATTATATATATACTAAATAAAAGAAAAATCATTTTGTATATATATTTTTTATATGAAAATAAACAAAATAACTTCACAAGGAAGGATCTTCAAACAAAAATTTTCAAACGGCTTCAACAATCGTCTACAATCCTCCCCGGCAACGGCGCCAAATTTTGATCAATTTAGATCCAACCCTTAATATATAATAAATATATATAAAATATACTTATACATATATAAATATAAGGGGGTAAGGGTAAAAAAAATCACAATTATAGTAAATCCGATAGTATGATTCCCGGGTCGTTATCCCTAACGAGGAATGCAATGGAAAGTCGAGTCGGTTTGATAATTGATGCTTGAATAGAACAAAATTATGATTGGTTATCTAAAACTACGAGAAAATTAAGGCAAAAACTTAAAAACAATTAAGGGCATATAAACGCAAAACGGGTATCTTCTAAACGTGGACCGTAAAAATAATTCCCTAAATTATCAAAATAAGTACTAAATTTGATCTTTTTTTGTTTTTTTTTTAAGTCTTAATTAACTAAAAAGCTAGAACAAATAAAACTAGACTAAAAACGAAGGTGTTTAGGGCTTAAAAACTCTAAAAATGTGAACGGGATTTAATCTCGTTCTTTAAAAAACAAGATTTTGCAATTTTAACCCCTCGAAGCAATCTAATTTTCCTAGGTTCTAAAGTTAAAGAATTTTCTAAAAATGATTTACATTTTTTTGACTTTTTATGAATTGATCGATTTTATGAAATTAATAGTTTGAAAATACTAAACTATTTATAAAAATCTGAAAAATATAGCCAAAGTAAACATGAACAATGAGGGATCTAATAAATAATAGTTGTGAAAAATAGCTTATGAATAAGCTGTGAAATAAGTCAAAAATGGCTTATAAGCTAAAAGGCCTAAAACGTATATAAAAGATTAATTGTGCAAACCTAAACTGAAAAAGACCCAAGGGTGAATTGGAGAGTGAGTGTGTGTATAAAACGTTTGGTGATAAGGGTGAGGTCCCGGGTTCGAGCCTTGCTCACCTAGGACTTTCCCTAATCCCAAATGTTTTTGTTTTTGCCATTTTTTATAACTTTTTAGAAAAGCACTAAATAAGCAATTTTTACAAAAGCACTTTTTTTATAAGCCACGAATAAGCGCTAAAATAAGCTAAGACAGACAGAATAAGCCTAAACTATACTAAGCTATGAAAATGCTAACTGTTGGGATTTTTAAGCTCAAATAAGCAATCCAAAATGAAAAATAAGCTAAAGAAGATACCTAACTACCCTTAATAAGCATATTTAAACAAAATTAAGCAACTAAATTAAGCTAAAATGACAGATTTCTTATAAAGGCTTAAAACTTAAGATTTTACACTAAAATGCAAATAAGCTCAAAATAAGCTCTAAGTTAAGAGAAATAAGCTAAATTGGGCTTAAACTACCTAATAAGCTAAACTAAACCTAAATAAGTAGGGGCAATAAGCAGATAAGCTTAAATAAGCAAATGAGCCTTTTGGCCAAAACTGATAAGCAAAAAGGCTAGACTTTTCTGCTTAAAAAATATAGCTAGCAAAAGGATCATTATGGCTTTGTAGCTTATTACCACTAGAAGAATGGCCAAAAAAGCTAACAATAAGAACAAAGTCAAAAATCATTTTGAAATTCAAATACACACTTAAAAAGCTTCATGAAAGGCTATCTCACTTGATTCAACACTTAGACAAATTTTTGCTTCTTTTGCAATTCTTAACCAAAACTCACCTTTTGAGCTTAAAAAATAAAGCACACAAACGATCCTTATGACTATATAACCTACAAACAGATTAACTTTAGACCTCAAAGAACAATAATCAACACACAAAAAGCATTTTAAAATTCAGGATAAGCAACAATAAGTAAATGAAAAGCCATTTCTCAAATTTTCTTAATACTTAGCAATACTGACTGTTTTGGTAAAACTCACAATACAACAAATGCATTGCGGGGGGTTTTTTTAAAAACTTTTTTTTTATTTCTGTTTTCTAACTGTTTTTAAACACTTGCACAAATAAAAAAAAACTCAAAATCAACATTATGCAAGAGCACAATCAAATAAGCAACTAAAATAAGCTATAAGCTAACAGTTTCAAACCAATAACTCTTAAAACCTTAAATTTGAGATTTAACATTTAAAAACTTTAACAAATGAAATTGTATGATAAGACTCACTTATCAAGGTTGACTCAAAAGCACAAGCAGGTTTTGACCCATTTTCTCCCACTTTAACTCCTGACCCAAACACCCTTTAAAACTATTTTAGCTTTTTTACGAGATTATGCTAATTCAAGCATACGTTCAAAGAGCAGATGTTAATAGTAAAACAAAATATTAGCAAATCTCAATAAAACCATAAAAAGCATCAAATAAGCTGAAATAGTTATGCAAGTTTTTTAGCTACTTTAAGATAGTTTATATGAAACTCAATTCAAATCATTTCTAAACATAAAACAAGCATAATAGCATTAAACATCATAAGACAAACACAAATAAGCTAATATAAGCAGACAATAAGCTTAAATAAGCAGTTGATAGTAAATATAGCTATAAATGGAAAATGAAAACTTACCAAATACCTTCCTTAAACAGTGTGGCAAACAAGTGCTCAAAAGCAGTTATTCTACAAGCTCTAGCTTGTTAGAAACAAGCTAGTAAAACCCATAAGCTCTTCCATTGTAAGCTTATCATCCATTTGAGCTTTTTTGTGATTTTTGGTATTTTTTAGATTTTTATAAGTAAAACAGTTAATAAAAGTGATAAAAACAGTAAACAAAGGCAAAGATTAAGAAGCTAAAAGCTTAGTGAAGCTTTTAGGTCAGATCAATAAGCTGCATCATAGCTTAAGCTTTAACAGGTTATATTAAATGATCAAACACATAATCTTAAGAACAATACCTCAAACTTTTCATTAAAAACTTAAACTTTTACAAGGAATTTGAAATACAGAATAACTTTAAAAACTTAAATGAAAATACATTAAAAAGATACTAAATATCGTAGATTAACTCTAAAAAACTCTCCTACTACAAGGGTTAAGCCCTCTATTTATAGGCCGGATAGAAGGACCTAGACCCTTGGCTTGGTTTTCTTGTGTGAGAGGAAAAGCAGCATCAATCTTGGCCTTCTATCATATTTGTGCTTCCATCACAACCCTTATTTTGTGTCTACACAATCATTTCCCAATGATTGATTTGGATCACGAACGTGTCAGGTGCCAAACACGTCACCCATTGCATCATTATTGGCTTCTAGAAGGGGGTTTAAGTGGGTTTAACCTCGGGGTAAGTGTAATTTTGGGGATGGAGGGTGAACAGTAACAATGGAAGTGGGAGCGGGAAAATAGGTTGTTCTGTTTGTTTGGTGCAGGGTGAGAGTTTGGGTGGATTGGCAAGAATGGTCCTATATTTTTTTGAGTATTATGCATTAAAGGTCATTAGAGTTTGGGTTGGGATTGCACCGTTAGTCCTTAAAGGACTAATGAGGGTGTTATAAATGGAATGGGATAACGGAAGTTATAAGGGTGATGTTGGGCTAGTTGTTGGGCCGGGTATGGAAATAAAAAGGACTTGGGCTTTTATTTATGGCTTAAGGGTTATAAGATATAAAGTGGGCTTTCCCGGCCTAACTAGGTGGTATGATGGGTCCATTTGGGCAATTTAGGTTTCGAGTTAGTTTCTAATTCTCTTCTAAATCCACTTCCCGGGGTTGACTTTGACTTGATTTGATTTGACTTTTTGTTGACTTGGCTTTTACTTGACTTCTCTTTACGCTCTTTCCTTTCTCGTGCTCGGTTTTGTCGTTTTCGCTTTGATTTTTGTCCTTTTCTTGGATATCTTTTTCCTGCCACATACAATGAAATACATACAAATACATGTATTTGGTTTAGGTTTTTAGTCAAATGTAAGTTCGATTTTAGTGGTCAAAGGTATGTGTAATTAAACGCATACCAGAAAGCAGGGATTGTGATACTTTAACAAAGCTAATCTTTGAGGATGTGAGAGCAAGACTCATGTCACTAAAGACAAAAACATCAGATGCTGTGGAAACTGCAGGAAATGAATGGCAAGTAATGTTCAAACATTGAAAAGTTAGGGATAAAGGGATGTTTGGATGGCAGGTATTACAAAGACTGTCTTGAATTTTGATATCATGTATTGGAATCAAATGGTCCAATATTCTGTAGGCCACACAAGTTATCAGTTCCTTATATCTTGGAGTACCTTTGGTGTGACTGTACTCTTTGTATTCTCATTGTATCCCAGTATTGGCCTTGGAAGGAATCTGTTGATACATGACTAATGCAGAGAGAGGTCTAATTCAAAGGTATGTACCATAAGGTTGGGCTAGTTCTTATGAAGGGTAGTGGCTTGACGGACAATATATGATGAGGGGAATAGAGTGTATGAAAGATAGACCTTCTTGGCCCCCTCAATATACTGTCATAGGAGGATAGGATGGTCTTGATTAAGGGAGTGTGTTCCTAATTAAGTGATGCCTTACCCTCTTAGCTTATATGTTCTTTCAATGAGGATGTAGCTATTGAAGACTTAATAATAACCATTTGGGAGGCTAAAAAAATTGGGGGGGTTTTGGGGGGGGGGGGGGGGAGGGGGGAAAGTGGAATGTAGCTTGTGTTGGTATATGCCTTAATCAAGGGTGAATGGGGTGCTATTCCTTTCTTGATGAATGCCCATTCATTGTCATACTTCTCTGTTGTGGATGATGGTGGAATGGAGAGGCTATGAAATGAATAGGGAAATGAAGTCAAGAAGGTAGGGTTTTTAGGTGCAAAAAGGTGATGTGTTATTATCACAGATTGACCGGTGTGTAACCAAAGTTTGGTTTAAACATCGTCTTGTTTTTTATGATGACTAGTTATATCAGAGATCTTACTATTTCATGATGTAAGAGATTTAGTTTTGACTGAAGTGGTTTTGTAACACCGCTCTGATAAAGAACATAGCATCACATTAAGAGGGACCCCCCCCCCCCCCCCCCCCACCCCCCCCCCTCCCCCCCCGTGGTGTTAAACATACATATAAAAAAGCAGCGGAAGACTTTATTACATAAAAATACCCAAGTACATGAATAAAATGACTTACCAACAGTATTAAATTCCAAACAATGTCAAATGAAAGTAATTTCTAAAGGAAAGCCTTAAAACATAAATCTAAATCAAAGGGTTATTCTAAGGGTTGGTCCTCTTAAAAGCTCCTACCTTCTCATATCACATCGCAACTTCCGCTTATAACAGCCGCAGAAAGAAAACCGCGGCTGAGATAATGCTCAGTGAATCAGATATAATAATCAATATGGAAATAAAACGAAGGTTAGAAAGAAACGAATTTCGAGAACCTAATCAAACTAACGATATATATAGAACAATCGATATGATAAGAATATATCAAAAGGAATGCCTAGAGCTCAACAAATGTTCTAAACATGATAGATGATTGACCCTAAACAAATAAATCAAATAGTCATAATCAAATGTACACAGGCATGGCCATTCATGTTAGTACCAAAAGGATATGGGGTGTATTGACACACACAACATTCACCTAATCTAACGGAACAAAGTACCTAGGAGCATCCATACGCTCCTGCAAAACAAAGTGTGTCCATATACAGAAGGGCACTATGGTGAGTGTACAAACATATATAATCAAATCATAATAAGGGCACCTACAAAAGGGAACACCGTGGACTACATTACACCCCGCTACAGATAGTGTCATGCATTGGTGCTCATGACATGTCATGGTACTCCATGACTAGATACAAGTAGCTCGGCATGAGATAGGCCAAAAAGATAACACATGATAAAGTTTCAAATATTCATAAATAGAAACGATCTAGAAGCACATTCGAAAAAGAACCAAACAGATTATACAAACGAAATATCGTAGAAAATAATACAGTTTCTCAACATCAAACGAGTCATGATTTACAGTAGAAATCAAAGGAATATCAACGAATATCAAATAGATCAAGTAGCCAAACAAATGAGAATGAAGTGTCCTTACTAAAAGGACGGAATATATGTACGAATAACGAAACGAACAAAGCAACACATAAATCATAATAATAGTAAAGAGAGTAGGTATTAAGAATATATGTACCTTAACGAATAAGTAATCGGAGATAAACGAACACAAAAGCAAGAGATCACAACACCTTCACCGAATCTTCTAGAATCCATGTACCTATTTTTATCTATCTTATTTCATAAGTTTATTAACTTATTGTACACATTATAAACACTTAAGGTACTAAATTAGAGTTTTCTAAATTTCCAAAATACTGCAAATTTTAAGGCAAGTTTCCAGATGTTAAAGACCCATTTACACGACCTCCAAAAATTCTCACCAACAAGCAAGAGGTTCCCACATGTGTCTAGTATCCATGATTTTTGGTTTTAATTATTTTCCTGATTAAGTATCCTTGACCCTTGTTACCCAAAAACTGAACCGATTGTTGTCCTGGCAGAAACCTTTGAAAAAGTTGATGGAAAAACCTTACTTAGACAACTCATAAAATTCTAAAAAAAAATCATGGATGTAGCACATAGCATGGAGATTTACCAAATCAAATTTTAAAGTCTAACTCCTTACGGTTTGAGAATTAAAAATCAAACACTACAACTGAAATTTTTCGGATAGAAATTACAGATTCGACTCTTAATCTTATAAAATCTAAAAATCGACCTTCCCGGCCTCCAATTGACATGAGCCCGGATTTTCCAGAAACTGGACTCATTGAATTTCACTTTAGGCTCAAGAATTATGTCAAAACCAATTTTTATCATTAAGATATACCCCGTTGAACATGACTTAAAATTCTGCCCAGCCAACAACCCAAATTACAACCCTAACTCCTACCCATTAAGACTAACCCTATGGTTTCTAATCATGTGGTTTTTATTAATAACATCATTAATGACCATTTAGGGTTTCAAAACATGTAATTAAGCCATATTTATCAGATTGCATAATTTACCAATTAACAAATTCATAACTACATGATTTCTTCTTTTTACATTTTATGACTTTATGTATAAAACTTATGTGTAATCATGAAAACACCAAGAATGAATTCAAAAGAGACATGGATTACTTACGGATTAAAGATGGAGACAAGAACAAAAAACAAACACCAAGGAATCAAAGATCAAACCACACTAAGAACACCAAAACTTCAAAGATTACTCAAAAACACCTAAACCTTCTTCTTGCTTGAAGCTTTTATGAAAGAATACACAAATTTATGGAGTAAGAATTTTGAGATAATAATGAGAATGGGAGAGAGGAGGGGCCGGTTATAAAAGAGGAAAAAGGGAAGAGAAACCAAAATAACTTGTTTGCAAATTAAAAGATTTATCCCTTTTTTAATTATAACTGCTATTCCCTTATAAGCTAGACTTCAAATTAAAAGATTTTGGAGTATCAACACCTATAGGGCGATTCATTAAGCAAAGGAGGGAGAGAGCCAAAAAAAAATTCTTTCCAATTTTGAAGATTACACAAAATATTTGCTAAAACCTTTTAATACTTATCCCTTAAAACATGTTCTTTTAATAAAAGTAAGTAAATATACAAAATAATCAAATTAACCAAAATATCTTTTTTTTCTCTTATTAACAATATATCTTATGATATATCTTTATAATTCCCAAAATTATAACCTAAGGTTTTCTTTTCAAATACTTATTCAAAATTACCAATATGAAATGAAATTTTAAATTTTGGGTTTTACAAGCAACATTCATTGAATATCACAAAATAATATTCATATGATTGTTGTTGTATAGATCTAGACCGGGTGATGACAATCATTAGTCGAGTAATTACCAAGATGGTTATCGGATATCACTTGAAGTCGTGTAATCACTTTCCAAAAAAGATATTTCGACCCTATGTTGGGTTACACGTAATACTCTTGGGATAAAACAAGTGTTTTGTTCATGTTCTAGGCACATATCAGAACCCTGCGTTTTATGTGTTTTGGTTTTCTGTGGTGTTTTCCATGCCAATTAGGTTCCCTATTTTATTGAGATTTACTCAAACACATTATTCATAGATTTTATGAGATATTAATGATCCAATTATCTCTTCCATAATTTCCTCCATAATTTAGGAATTCGTTGTTCTATGACCAATTTAAAAATATAAGATCTTTAATGCCATTTTCATTAAATAGTAAAAGATATTACAAAACATTTAATGTAGTCAAGCTTGTCACTTAAATGTTTGTAACCACCTATTTAATTCTAACCACTAAAAGAGTCCGAAAAAATCAATGACTTGATAGGTGTACACTCCGTACCTCCAAACTCATTTTCTATGTATGATATGGATTCCTACTCAATGCCTAAATTTTCCAAACCAATGGTCAAAGTTATATTAACATCGATAATGAAAAGAAAATGAATAAGAGTTAGTCTCTCTAATTTTGATTTTGTGAATTTGAAAGGCTGAATATTTTCATTTTTCTAGTAAAAGTTGCATGTGAGAGTTGTATCGACGATCATTGTATGAATATGGCAATATATAACTAGTTAACAACTTGAGTTGAAATACAAGATGATGATGGTGACGATAATAAGATAATTTGAAATGGCCAATAAAGATAATCTGAAAGATCTTTGAATTTTTGATAATAAGGATCCCGAAACAAATAAACTGGATGTGGTAACATTGATTGGTGGTGGGTAGGAGGTTAGCGGCTGATGGACTTGATATATAAAACGGAACGGAAATGATCATTAAATATTTAACGAAAATACCCAAATTGGCAAAAAAATAAGCTAAGTACCTTTTTATGCAAGAAAAAAAGTTTTATAGCTTAATTGGAAATGACAATTAAGTAGAGTACATTTTTTGTGTCATTTTGCCCTTCTATTTATGATCATAAAATGACAAAAAAATTTGAAAGTATCAAGCAGTGTTTTAAAACCCGCGTTGACTCGGCCGGTTGAATCGGTTGGACCGTGAACCGGAAGCCGGTTTTGGCCGAAAACCCGGTTGAACCGTGACCCGGTGACACGATCAGGTTAATTAAATAATTGGTTTTTAAAAGGGTTTTAGCCGTACAATCGAACCGTACTTTCTATTTTGTTCCATTTTGGTAGGTGAATTTTTTTGTTCCATCAATGTAACGGATCTTCATGTCTTTGTGTTACTTTGTCACAGAAAACTTGTATTACGGAGAAGTGTTATGCATCCTACGTGGACATGCCACGTAGGACTTCCACTCAACAATATTTAATATCCACCCCCAAACGATTTTCACACCCAAATTCAATAACCCTAACCCTAAATTCATACCCAAATCTGTTGGGATTTGAGATTTGATGATTACAAAACCACATATGAAGAAAAGAAGAGAATGATGAACAAAAAGGATTATGTGCAATATTAAGTTAGCTTTTTATCACAGCTAGGTTTTCTTTTGTAATACCCTAGCCTCTCTAGTATATAAGTGAGGTTAGGGTGATAGTTTTATTCATCCCATCTTGTTAGAACTTCAATGAGAGTCTAATAGAAGAACACACGTGTGTGTATATTAGTTAGCATAGTAATAGATGAATGATCAACATCTATATGTATTAGTTAGTTTATGAATAAAAACCTTGTTCATAACATTGATTATGTTCTTTAGTATTCCGCTGCGTGTTATTTAATCATTGTTATTAACATCCTAGATGAGCAAAACGATTTTCAACATGTGGTATCAGAGCGGGTGGCTCTTGATATCTAGGATCGTACAAGGTTTATTGTGTCGTGTTTTTATGCCTACTATGTGTTCATGTTGCTGTTCATGATGAAAAGATGGCCACATGATCTGATGTGTTGATATTAGGGTTTTTCCAGCAAACCCTAATTGTGAAAAAG
>BQNB010188672.1:0-11931 GCA_026074375.1 Tanacetum coccineum | reverse complement strand
AACCAAGTTCGTTAGACATATGGTTAAGCATTAAACCTTTTTATACTCGGGTTAATAATCATTTTGTTAGCCAATCCACACAAAGTTAAGATCTAGTTGTCACAGAGAAACAACTTGGAAATCAAGCATATAGCCGGAGTCTTTCGACCTATATCCAGACTAGTATGATGATCAAATGACTATTAAAGAATCCGGGTATGAAAACATCAAGCTTATATTTAGTAAATTCCAAAATTCAACAGTTCATCCAAGTTTAATCCATATCACCCATATATTCTCCAACCAAACATGTTAGTCTACTCCATATTGATAAGAACAACATACAAAACAAGTATGATTGATTCAAATAGTGCTTCTGCTTACAAGGTATTTCTTCGAACGGAGATTACAACGACTTATAACTTTAACTATACTAGTAATAACAACTTCTTGCACTACCATTTAAGATCAAATAGTACTTCCATTCCACTGAAACCTAGAATGTGATAAAGAACAAGGTTTGTTCTTCAACAATTCCCTAAAACAACTTCCTAACTAGTTATTGTAGGTGTAGTGAAGAGAAGAATGATTGAATGGATGATTTGAGGAGCAAATTTCGTCCTCCTTTTATAGCTAAATTCTCATCATCAGTTGGAAGAGTTGGGCAAGCCAAGAGTGTTGGGATTAAAAGGCTTCTTGAAGTTACTACTGCTCAGGTGAATGTTACTGCTGTTAAGCAAATACTCTAAGTAGTTAAGACTATTAGTGGAAAGTTAATACTGTCAGTACAATGTTAAAACTGTTAGTGATCTTATTGAAATATATGCTAAGTAGTTAGTGCTGCTAGTAGTAAAGTTAAGACTGCTAGTACACAATTACTAATGTTAGTATATATTAGTATTGCTAGTACTAAAGTTACTACTGCTTATGTTTATTAGTACTGCTGATACAAAAGTTAATGCTGCTAGATTACAAATGCTAGAAGAGTTACTATTGTCAGAAGGATAAAGACAAGTAAAGAGATAAGGATTGTTTGGAGAACAAGAATACTTATGAAGATAAGTATTAGTTATTTGTGAAGAAGATATGTATAATGTATTTATTTAAGAGATTACGTTTGCTTTTAGAAAAGATCATGATATCTTTGGAAAGTATTGTAAGCCTTGTAGGGCTCCTTGGTGTATAAAAGGAGGTCCTAAGGCATAGAATTAGAAAATATAAAAAACAAGTTATTGTCATAGCTTCAAGGTTGTAAACCCTAACATTGTCAAAGAGTGTTCGTATTAATATATTGAAGCTTATTGTTTTGGATGTATTTCTGTGTCTCAAACATACTTTTTCTTTATTCCTTTTGGTGATATAAACTAGATTCCGCATAGTTTATATCATACTCCTACACTCAAGTTTCAGTCATAGTACCTTTGGATTTATCCAAGGATTCTAAACCTTACATCAAGCTAAGGAGTTTAAGATCTGTTCATTGGAATCAACAAGTGGTATCTCAGAGCATTGTTTTTGAAGCTTGGGAATAAGAAGAAACAAACAACACATACTAGATCTAATTCTCAGTGATAAGATGGAGGCATGAACTACTTATACAACTCTGACTGCAAGAATCCCTATCCTTAACCCAGGAAAATATGATATCTGGTTAATGAGGATAGAACAATACTTTCTCATGACTGATTTCTCCCTCTGGGAAGTAATTCTGAATGGTAACAAAGTGTTGAAGAGAACTGTTGGAGAAACTAAGCAGGAATATGAACCTACTATTGTAGAAGAAAAGCAGGACAGGGGGAATGAGATGAAAGCTAGAGGAAACTTCTGTGTTGACTACTCCTAAATAAGGATTCAACTAAAGTTCCATTCAGTAATAAAGATGCAAACAATAAAATAACTCATGATAGCCATTGAGAGAGATATGAAGGAAACAAGGAGTCAATGAAAGTTCAGACGAATCTACTCAAGTAACACTATGAGAACTTTGTAGGATCAAGTTTCAAAAAAACAATGGATCAAACTTTTGTTAGGTTGCAAAAACTTATTAGTCCTTGGAGGAGGAAATGAACATAAATATATAAGTAGTCTTCCATCTGAATGAAAGATCATGCTGTGATTGGAGGCACAATAGGAAGATAGAGACCATAAGTTTAGGATGACTTGTACAAACACTTTGAAGATATCAGAACTTCCCTACGGATCATCAAGTACAAGTCACAATCCCACAAATGGACCCCCCCCCAACATTATTTATATATATAATTATTTTATTTTTTTTTTTTTATATATAAACTCCCCCCCCCACCTTTATATATATATTATTTTATAACCCCCCCCCCCCCCCCCTTTTTTTTTTTTCCCCCCCCCCCCACCCCCCCCATTTTTTTTCTGGCCGTTTGAGTCTCCAATAGCACTACGCAACTGCAAATGCAGCACAATTGAAGCAGATAACACAGCCTTATGAGTTAGTGCTGCTTATACTCACTGTAATTTTATTTTTTTTTTTTTCCTAAAAAAACATCTGGAGATATCCTTTTAGTGGATGCTATGATCTATTGCTTTCCAAGCTAGTCAGCCACAATTCTCCTCAAACTTGCTACAAGAGGATCATAGTACAAATTGATTGAAGACGCTAGACGATATGGATTTACAATGGGAAATGGCCCTGCTGACAATTAGAGTCTAGGTGATTCTTTAGAGGGGACCGGAAGGAAGTTAAATGTAAATGGTCAAAGAGTTGGATTTGACAGGACTAAAGTGGAGTGCTACAATTTTCATAAAAATGGTCACTTTGCAAAAGAATGTAGAGCTCCTAGAAATCAGGAAAACAGAGAAAGAGAGAATAATAGAAGAACTATGATAGTGGAAACTCCCACTGAAAATGCCTTGGTTGCTTAAGATGGAATTGGAGGGTATGACTGGAGCTATCATAGCTGAAGTAGAGCATCATACAAAAACTATGCATATATGGCATAACCATCTTCAGGAAGTTTTCCAGTTCAGATTTCTGAGGTAGATTCTTGATTCCAAAAAATCACGTGTAAAAATCTTCTGCTACTCCAATGAACAATATGTAGTTTTGTCTTCTGATTACAAAAGTCTCTCAAATTATTTAGTATCTTTAGTAAGTAGGTTTAGAATCAGTAGGACGCTAGACTAGATAACTATAAAATATAAAAATGAGGCTTGTGTTTGAAGAGGAGCATTAATGTTTTAATCTTGAAGTTTAAAAACTAAGGATAATGGATTAGTTGAAAACCAAAAAGAAATTGGAAAAGAATAAAAAAGAGAGTGATGGACGACTAAAACTAACATTTGAGAAGTTCTCAAACATATTCATCAAATCTCTGAATAATTTGCTGGAAAGGGGAATTCAAGTTATTGACCAAGTTTTTTAAATGGACTAGGATATAATGAGGCTTTCTTCTACTGCAACGTCTCCTGCAGGTAGAAAGCTTTGTTGATTCAGCTTAGATGTTAGAATACATCAGTAGTCTAATCAAGTCCAAATTGATAAAGGGATATCAGGAGTTCCCCCACCTTATACAGGGAACTTCATTCCTTCAAACCTTTATTAACGTTTATGGATGACAATAGTTGAAAGTGAGAATATAGATGTTTTCTTACTATTGTTTACTACCTTGTACTGTTAGAAAAAAGTTTGTGTCAAATCAGGGTCTGCTTGATGTAAAAAAATTAATGGTGATTGCAGTAGTACCTGAAACTGTTAGGGAAGAATAGCTTTTAGACCCTCCATGTCATTGAGGAATGGATTCTGATGAATGATGTGAGTTAGTATTTATACCTAATGTTGAAGATATAAAACTGTTAGACCTAGCACTTGAAAAGATTAAAATCTTGTTAAATGTCTGCTAGGGAACACTAGTAAAGAGGGAGATAAACACCTAAACAAAACAAAAACATATCCTAGAGGTATAACCCAAAGTTACTGTGAAAACAATCTTATGTCCTAAAGACTAGGATAGTGACATTAAAATGATTATTAATGCTTCGTTTTGTTTGTGGATGTGCTTGAGCTTTCTTATATGTGTGATAAAAAGGTTATAGACAAGTTATGGAAAACTCAATTAGGGGAAAATAAAAAAATTTGCTAATAAAATGACTACCCTCACCCTAATAGAAAATTTGTCCACAAGCAGTAACTACCAGGTCTAGCAAAATTAATTACTGCTGGGGGTGGTGCATGTGTTAATACTGCTGTCAGACTAGTTAATACTGCTGGCTCAAAACCAACTCTGAATCATCCTAGATCAATAACAAATGCTTACAAAAAGGGATATTCATAAGTCACAAGGCCATTTAACAAGTATTCAACAAACAAGAACACTATTTCAATAAAAAGGTTTTCAATATTGTCGGGTAAAAGGACCACTGCTGCTAGGGATAGTACATAGTAAGGGAAAACAAAGGGGAAAAGGGTGTAAATGCTATTAAGGCCTAGCATGGTGGGTTTGGAAAGCCCAAAAAACAGGTAGTGCATCAAATATTTCAAGAAATTTTCTTACAATTGTATGCTCGAGGCAGATCCAGTCTAAAATGGTTGAATCCCAAAAAGAGTATTAATTCTCTTATTTTATGTGCAAGGCACCACAGCAGAAGGAAGTAACAGGAAAAGGAGTTATTGATAGTGGTTGCTCTAGGCACATGACTGGAAACAAATGCTATCTTACTAAATATGAAGATTATGATGGGGGGGTTTTGGTTTCCTTTAGAGGATGGCAAAGGTATAAAATTTTTTGGAAAGGTTAAAAATCAAAAGCAAGGGAACGATTGGATTTGATAATATGTTCACTTTTTGTAAGGAGCTTAAGTATAACTTGTTTAGTGTGTCACAAATTGTGAAAAATGCATAATGTTCTTTTTACTGACATGAGTGTTAGGCTTATCTTCTGACTTTAAGTACTGATTAAAAAGTCAAGTCTTGCTGAGAGTTCCAAGAAAGGATAACATTTACAGTGTTGACCTAAAGAGTGTTGTTCCCACTAAAGGTTTAACTTGCCTCATTGCTAAGGCCACAATTGATGAATCTAATTTATGGCATAGGAGGCTTGGTCATATAAACTTTAAAAACATGAACAAACTTGTAAGGGGAAACCTAGTTAGAGGTTTGCCTTCAAAGATTTTTGAAAATGACCATTCTTGTGTTGCTTGTCAGAAAGGAAAGTAACACAAAGCCTCCTGTAAGGCCAAACTTGTGAACTCAATCAGCAAAAACCTTCCATATGCTTAACATATGGACTCTATTTTGTCTACCAACGATAGAGTTAATGAATAAAGTCTTTATTGCCTAGTTGTCACTGATGACTTTAGTAGATTTTCTTGGGTATTCTTTTTGGCCACTAAGGATGAAACTAGTGGGATATTAAAGACCTTCATAATAGAAATAGAAAATCAACTAGACCATAAAGTTAAAGTTATCAGAAGTGATAATGGAACTGAGTTCAAAAATAGTGTAATGAATCAGTTCTGTGAAATGAAGAGGATTAAGACTGCTTGCTATGTGCTAAATAGGGTCTTAGTCATTAAGCCTCATAACAAGATACCTTATGAACTTATTCGTGGAAGAACCCCATTGATAAACTTCATGAAACCTTTTGGGTGTCCTGTTACCATCTTAAATACTAGGGATCATCTAGGCAAGTTTGATGGAAAAGCTGATGAGGGATTTTTAGTTGGGTACTTTTGTTGGTTTGATAAGGCATGAGAGTATTTCCAAGAGGACCAAGATAGTTGAAGAGACCTTAAACATTAGATTTCTTGAAAATATACCTAATGTGACAGGAAATGGACCAGACTGGATTTTTAATGTTGATTCTTTAACAAAATCTATGAACTATGAACCAGTTGTTGCAGAAAATCAAACTAATGGTATTGCAGGAACTAGAGATAATATTATTGCAGGTCAAGCTGAAAAGAAGAATCAAAGTAATAAGAATGCAGGTATCAAGGATAATACTCAACAATATATTATGCTACCATTACTTTATGACAGTCTATAGAGCTCATAGGATGTAGTTGCTGATGATGCTGGTAAAAAGACTAATGAAGAACCAACAAATGAGAGTGAAAGAAATGGTCAAGAGAAATAAGGAGGAGCTTCAAATAAAGAAGATGGCCAGAATGTGCAAGATTTTAGAGCTGAATTGGATAATTTGCTTGTTCAACAGAAGGAAAGTTATATTAACAGCACTAATAGAGATAGTACTGTTAGTCCATCTGTTAGTACTGCTAGGTAAAATTTTACTAATGCTGATAATCTTCCTACTGATTCTCTTATGCCTGATTTGGAGGATACTGCTAATCTTTTAAATACTGGTATCTTTAGTGTTGCATATGATGATGAAGATGTGGGTGTAGAGGATGACCTCAACAACTTGGAAACAACCATGAATGTCAGTCCTATTCCCACAACCAGAATACACAAAGATCATCCTAAAGACCAGATCATTAGAGACATAAATTCAGCCACTCAAACAAGAAGGATGACCAAGATTTCTGAAGAACATACTATGGTCAGTTACATCAAAAAGCAGAGGAGAACAAATTACAAAGATTATCAAAACTGCTTATTTGCTTGTTTTCTCTCATAAATAGAACCTAAGAAGGTGACACAAGCTTTGACAAATCTAAGCTAGATAGAGGCAATGCAAGATGAGTTGCTACAGTTTAGATTGTAGAAGGTTTAGAGATTGGTTGATTTACCCAAAGGCAAGCATGCCATTGAACAAAATGGGTCTATAGAAACAAGAAAGATAAGAGAAGGATAGTAGTTAGAAACAAGGCAAGACTGGTTGCACAAGGTTACACCCAAGAAGAAGGCATTGATTATGATGAGGTTTTTGCTCTTGTTGCTAGGATAGAAGCAATCAGGTTATTTTTGGCCTATGCATCATTTATGGGATTTATTGTGTACCAGATGGATATGAAGAGTGCCTTTTTATATGGTACTATTAAAGAGGAGGTGTATGTGTGTCAACCTCCTGGTTTTGAAGATCTACAGTTCCCTGATAAAGTTTATAAGGTAGAAAAAGCTTTATATGGTCTACATCAAACTCCTAAAGCCTGATATGAGAGCTTGTTTACCTACTTAATTGAAAAAAAGATTTAAAGGGTGGGGGGGATTCACTAAGATATGACTTTGTCAACATAACAAGGACAAAATTATGACATCTTGCTAGTACAGGTGTAATGTATTATTGATATCATCTTTGGGTCCTCAAAGAAGTCTGATGTGATGAGTTGAAAGTTTGATGCACAAAAGATTCCAAATGAGTCTATGGGGAAACTCCACTTATTGCTTAGATTGCAAGTACAACAGAAGGAGGATGGAATCTTCATTAGCCAAGACAAATATGTGGCTGAAATATTAAAGAAGTTTGATTTTGCCACTATGAAGACAGCAAGCACTCCAATAAAGACTATTAAGGCCTATTGTTAAGATGAAGAAACTGAAGCTGAAGATTCAATTTATACAAAATCAATGTTTGGATCATTGATGTACTTAACAGCTTCCTAGGCCTGCCATAATGTTGCTGTTTGTGCTTGTGCAAGGTTCCAAGTTACACCAAAGACTTCACATCTTCATGCTGTGAAGAGAATCTTTAGATACTTGAAATTCAACCTAAAGTAGGCCCTCTTTGGTATCCGAAAGAATCACATTTTGACTTTGAGGCTTTTTCAGATAGTGATTATGCTGGTGCCAGTCTTGACAGGAAATCCATAACAGGAGGTTGTCAATTTCTTGGCAAGAGATTAATTTCATGGCAATACAAGAAGCAGACTATTATTGCCAACTCTACTACTGAGGCAGAGTATGTTGCTGCTGCTAATTGATGTAGACAGGTGTTATGGATTCAAAATCAAATGCTTGATTATGGGTTCAACTTCATGAATACCAAGATTTACATTGATAATGAAAGTACCATTTGTATTGTGAAGAATCCAGTATTTCAATCTAAAACTAAGCACATAGAAATTAGGCATCATTTTCATCAAGATTGTTTATGATAAGGAAGTTGCTTCAAGTGATCAAGATCACACAGACCACAAATGATGCAGATCTACCTCACAAAGCATTTAATGTTAGTAGATTTAACTTTTTGATTGCTAGCATTGGATTGCAAAATCCTTTAAGCTAAAAATTTGTAGTAGTTTTTATGATTGATGAGGTATGAAGTAAAACTTAGTTGTAAGTTAATACTGCGAGACAAAAAAATTAGTACTGCCAGGAAAAAGTTAGTACTGCTGAGCCAAAGTTAGTACTGCTGGGATATCATTAGAGTTACAACTGCTAAGCAAATTCTTAACCTCTGAAGCATTATTTGAGGGGAGGTCAATTGAGAATGAATAAAAGTGATTGAAACATCAAGTAGATATGGATGAAGGGTCAAGACAACCTATTGATCCCCAACCCACATCCATATTTACTCAACTCTATCATAAAGAAACCAATCATTGTCTTATCATCATATCAGCACAAAAAAAAGACCCACAAACCTAGGAAAGCTATAAGGACCACTGAGATATCTCAGTATAGTGGACCTATTAACCATGTTGCAGATGAGACTGTCTATAAGGAGTGGGAAGATAAAATGGAAATGGCCGCCACTACTACTTCTAGCTTAGATGTAGAGCAGGACAGTGGTAACATCAATAAGACCCAATCCATGGCAACACTTAATGAGCCAAGTCCTTAGGGAATTGGTTCAGTAAGTGGTCCCAGGTAGCCATGTCACCATAATGGGAGGTGCAGATGCTCAACTAGATTGAGCCTGCATCAAAACAGTCTAAAGATCCACCTCTCTCATAAGGTTTACACACTTGGAAGTGGGGAAGGACCAATATAAAACGATTGGAATTATGGAACTTTGTACAAAATTCATAATTTGGTGAGCAAAAAGAAAAGAGAGATGTTGTGAGTTGAAAAACAGAAAGAGAGATGTGTAAATAAAAACAGAAAAGAGTGATTTTGTGAGCAAAAAGAATTAATAGATATTGTGAGCATAAAAACAAAAAGAGAGCTTATGAGAAAAACTAATTGATGATAGAAGTCCTTTTTGGAAAGAAATTGAAGTTAATGCTGGTAACTCAAACTTAATATTGTTAGCCTTAGGTTAATACTGGTATACATTAATGCTGCTCAAGCATAAAGTTTCTACTCGCTGGTATACCTTAATGCTTAAGCATAAAGTTTCTACTGTTGGTATACAATAATGCTGCTAAGCACAAAGTCTCTACTGCCTAGTAACATTAATGCGCTAAGCCTTTTTTTTACTTGAGGTTGTTGAGTTACTGAAATGCCAGGTACTTACTACTATTAGGCATAATCTTTGTATTCAGTTTAGGTTAATGCTGCCACGCCATAATTTAGTGCAGCCAGTTCAAGATAATGCTACAAGGGTGATTTATATAAATCCTTTTGATTTAGGGTTTCATTATTTATTCTTTAATTCGATTTAACATTCAAACCTATCAAAACGTAAACCCTAACTCAATTACCCTCCCTTAATCATCAAAAGACAAAACAATTTCAACCCTAACATTTTTCTAACACTCACAACATGGTCCATTCTTGAAAAACCGCTAAAAGTGATAGGTTCATGAAATTATGATTTTTTGAATGCTAACCAAGTTTCATTATGCTTTAACTTCAATCCTACTATCCTACCACCTTGCATTGAACGTTCTGGCAACAGCAAAAGGTAAAGAACGGTTAATGGAGAACGTCAGATACAAGCCCAAGTTGATAAGAAGAAAGTGATTTATCACGTAGTGCAAGTATAGAAGTATCTTCACTCAGACGATGCAAGATGTTCCTGATTCTATTTGCCAACAGCTACAATTTTTTAAGAACTGGCAAGAATGGGGTATGAAAAACCTTCTCAAAAGCTTACATTTTATAAAGCAATGGAAGTTCTTAATTCATACCATATTGCAATGCCTTAGTGCTAAGTCAACTTCCTGGAACGAATTTAGTAGCACTATGACCTCTGCAATCATATGCTTGGCCACAAACCAAAAATTTAACCTGATCCAAGTATATTTTGATGTCTATGGTAAAGCACTTAGAGGGAGGGGTTAAATTTCTGATGTATCTACGATTTGTACAAGTGTTTATTAATCAACAGCTTGGTGATATGTCACATCACAAGAAGATTTATGTTAACCCCTCACACACAAAGAAAATTTTTGCCAACATGAAGAAAGAAGAAAAATATTTTTCTAAGAGAGTAACACCTCTGTTTGCAACAATGATGGTTTAAGCTAATCAAGAAGAGGGTGAAGATATAGACATTCCTATTGATTCTCAACAGACACCCATTACTACTCAACCATCTACATCTAAACCCCAGAAGAAACAGTCTAGGAGGAAGCAGAAAAAGAATACTGAAGTTCCTCACCCCAGTGATTCTTTGCTGATGTACCAAATGAAGAACATGTACCTACTCATTCCAATGATCCACTGCTCAGTGGTGAGGATAGAATGAAACTCACTGAATTGATAGATATGTGTACCAAATTGTGCTAGAGAGTCTTTTGACTGGAACATACTAGACGCTCAAGCTTCAGAGATTACAAATGAATTAGATTAAAAGTATAGAGAAGATGTAGGTTCAGAACTCACAAATTCAAGAGATTATACAAGGTTGGTGTTACAAGAAGAGTAGAATCCTCAGATGATGAAAGTTTAGGTGCTCAGGAGGATGCATCCAAACAGGGGAGGAGTAGAATTGAAGTCATTGACAGAGATGCTAAAGTTACTCTAGTTGAGACTCAGAGGAGGAATGATGAGAATGATGATAATCTGATATTTGATATTGGTGTTTTTGATGGTGATGAGATAGTTGTAAAGACTGAAGAGCCTGTGATTAATGTTGCTCTAACTACAAAGTCAATTCAAGTTAGTTCTGATGAAATTGATTTAGCTCAAGAAATTACACTAGCTCAAGCACTTGCTGCAATGAAGAGTGCAAAACTTAAGGAAAAAGATGTGGTTCAAGAATCAAGTGAAAATGTTAGTACTGCCACTACAATGGTTTGTACTGCTACTACAACAGTTGTTGCTACACCTGCAATAACTACATCACCACAGCAAAGAGCTAAGGGAATTGCTTTTAGAGAACCTGTTGAATCCACTGTAACAACAACAGTTCCTTCTCAGAAGTCCAAACACAAAGGCAAGGCAATAATGATTGAGCCTGAAAAGCCATTAAAGAAGAAAGATCAAATAGAACTTGATGAAGAGCTTGCAAGAGAGATTGAAGCTGAAGAGCAAGCAGAGTTGGAAAGAATTCAAAAAGAGAGAGCTGCACAAGAAGAAGCTAGCAGAGCAGCTATTTATGAAGAATAGGACAATGAGCAAGCCATGATGGAGGCAGATTATGAGTTAGCTGCAAATTTACAAGAAAATGAAAGAGAAGCCATGTCCATTAAAGAAAAATCAAGAAGGCTGGCAGAACTTATTAGAGAAAGAAAGAAGTTCTTTACAACACAAAGAGCAGAAGCTATAAGGAATAAACCTCCCACTAAAACTCAAAGAATAAATCAGATGATACAGTATCTGAAGAACATGGCAGGCTACTCGCATGCACAGTTAAATGATAAAAGCTTTGATGAAGTTCAAAAGCTTTTTGAAAAGCATATGAAGTGGATATATAGCTTTGTTCCCATGGAAGAAGATCTTCCTTCAGAAAAGGTACAAAAGGAAGAAAGTAGTGAAAAGAAAGCTGAAGGCAGCAGCAGAAAGAAATCAATTGGTAGGAAAAGAGCAAAGGATAAGCAAGAACAAGAATCTTCCAAAAGGCAAAGAGTGAAGGATGATAAAGAGGAAGAAGAGATTAAGAAATGCTTTGTATAACACCTCATGTTTTAGGTCATTGTACGACATTATGTAATGCATAATTTATTTTTAGGGTTTTACGCGTTTGCTCT
>BQNB010188671.1:0-11932 GCA_026074375.1 Tanacetum coccineum | reverse complement strand
AAGGCACTTCCTACTACAACATTTAAGAAGTTGGTTTACGACACTGGAATGCGAAGACTCAATGAACTTGTGATCTAATCATCAGAGGGAGAATATACGTCAGAGGGAGAATATACGCGTTGCACTCTTTTTTCCTTAGCTATGGTTTTTTCCCACATGGTTTTTCCAAGCAAGGTTTTTAACGAGGCAACATATCTAAGCGTATGAGAACTAATGATGGATAGCCAAGAGGGAGTGTTATGAATAATTATGATTGTGGCTATCCATATACCTAAACCTCTCAAACCTTTCATCTTTCATATTCTCTCTAACATTATTGTATTAAATACTTTGATTATGAGAGCCCTATAAATAGAGGTTCACTTGTTGTTTGTGTGATCATCCTCAATGAAAATACATGTCTCGATTCTCACTACTTTCTTTCTTCTTTTATACATCGATTATTGTTATTAGGTCGTTGTTTCACAACACAAGTCCATTTGAATTGCCATACAATTTCAAGTCAAAGCTATGTTATCCATACAAATTATATAATGTAGACATTAGGTTTCTTGATCTACAAGGCTTTACCTCTACATCCATACATCAGTTCTTCAGTGGCGAACCAATCTCCGTGTTCCGGATCGAATATATGTTTCACTTGTACCATTCGTAAAAACATCATATTTTTTTGGTTTTTATAGTAGATGTGTATGTATATAGAATGTCGAATTTGATCGGGAATGGTTCTTTGTTTGCAATCACATTGATGATCAAAGAAAGCTTGTTTTCACATGTTACATAAATTGCTTTTGACTAAACAAGTACGAGTACGCAGTTGTTTAGAGCGCAACTGAAAATGTATATTTTCCTAAACTAGAGCATATGTTTTTGGCTAAATCAACTTAGTTGATTCAAAGTCAAAGTGCCTCTTGTATGACAAGCTAGACCTTGCATGTTCACTGGCTTGTTGCTTGAATAGCCTAATTGTTACCCAAATTCTAGCATAAATCTTTCAAACATTGTCGTCAATTTGTCGGTTTATCTGTTGGTATACTTCATCTATACATATATGATGCATAACATCATGCCCGAATATAAGCCTGTGCGGGCTGCTCAACCGCACAGGCCTAAAGATCTTGAGGGGCCTCAAATTCTAAAAAAAGCCCAAAATGTATATAACCACCTTAAGGCAAATCAAAAGCCTATTAGATCTGGCATGATATCATCCTTTGTTTTTGACTTTTTGCATTTATAGTTAGGAAGAACGAGTGGGAATGCACCCGCGCGTTGCGGCGGAGCATCATTTTTTTTCCGCAATAACCGAGTTTTTATCAAGAGTTCCAACATGGCCAACAAATGTTTAAGTCACAACAGCAAGTGAGTATTGACAAACATAAGTAGAAATAGCAGGAGCATCAAGGTAATTGAACACCAAATTGCACAAAGAAATCTTTCACTCCATTAGTGGGACCAATATCTTGTACATCACTTGTGAAATGAGCATTTTTTAAAACATTTTTGGACGTAAGAAGCGAGTTTCTATTTTTAATGACTAAAATCCCAATTTTTGTTTATAGACGATGATTATAAAACCTTACATCTTGTTAGCGTCAATATACTTGATGAGTTCAACGCTTTCTTCTCACTTGGTTGTTGTGTTCTAATGTTGGCACTTATGAGACGGTTGATCACATCCTGAAAAGTAAATAAATAAACCCTCATTGTTCTCCAGTTGCGAGTTCATTCGGTATTGAAGCCAATGGGCTGTATAGAGAAAATAAATAATAAATTTAGGACTAACCTGATTACTCATTATTGTTTCCAAGTTTTTAAATTAGCTGCAGACTGAAGATTATATGAAGTCAAGGGACTTATATGTAAATATTCTAAAGTGAAAGTATGACTTTACTGGAAGAAATGATAATCATTTACCCAATTATTGTTCTGCTTATATGGTATCAGAGCACGTTATGCTTAAATATTAGGTCATTTTTTGCCGTAAATTCTCTTAATTCATTGTTCTTTAACATCAATTGATTCGATTTATCAGTTCTATTGTTATGATTTATTGTAATTAGGTTGATTTGGTGTTAGAACGTGTTGAATTTGATCAATTAGGGTTTTGTTTTCTTCGTTTCATTACGTTTATGTGAAGAATCTGATAATGGTGATTCAAAACCCCAATTCGAATGTTACTAACCCTAATTTGAATCTTAATACTGTTAATAACTCCATCAATGATCCTTTATATATTGGGAATTCTGATCATCCTGGTATGGTTCTTACTAATACGCCGTTTAATGGATCCAATTTCTTGGGGTGGAGTCGTACTGTTAAGATGGCTCTAGGTGTTAAACTCAAGTTAGGGTTTATTAATGGAACGTGTGTTAGGCCGATAGATGATGGAGAGGATTTACAGAGGTGGATTAGATGTGACTATATGGTCACTTGTTGGTTATTGAATTCAATGACAGCAGAATTATCTGAAGCATTTCTATATGCTCAATCTGCTTTTGAGTTATGGAAAGAAATAGCTGAGAGGTATGGTCAAAGTAATGGGCCTTTGATCTATCAGCTTCAAAGAGAGTTGAATAATATGAGCCAAGGGAGTTTATTAGTTGCTCAACAAGTGAATAAATATTGGGATGAGTTACATAATTTGAATGGGGTTCCTGTGTGTTCTTGTGGAAAAATGCAAGAGTGTACATGTAATCTTGTGGATAAGTTTTTAGAGATTGAAGGGAGATCAAAACTAGTACAGTTTTTGATGAAACTTAATGATGACTATGAGTCAGTCAGAAACCAAATATTATCCATGGACCCTTTACCCAATGTCAACAAGGCTTACTATATAGTTCAATCAAAACAAGTTTGTGAAAAGAGATAACAGGGGAAAAGGATAATTGAAACAAGATGTAAGAGGTTTTAGACACTGTACTGGTTGTGGTCAAGATAGACATTCTGTAGAACAATGCTTTGAGAAGATAGGGTATCCAGATTGGTACAAAGGGAAAAAGAACAAGAAAGGAGGCAAGTTAGCTGCTAATATGGTTTTTGGTCCAGAAACTCCTTTTGATATGGGTTATGAGAATGAGCTACAAGGAGAGCAGAGTAATCCTGGTTTGGATCTGAAATTGGTTGCTGCAGTCTATCAGGAAGTAATGAAAGGAAAGAGTTCTGCATCTACTAGTAGGGCTACACCTGGTTATGGAGTTACACCTGGTTTCATGCATCATGCAGGTACATCTTTTCATGTCAAGACTTTTGCATTATCATCTCAAAGTAATATTGACAGGATTAATGAGTGGATTATTGTTGATCCCACTTTAATAGATCGAATTCCTTAAGCTTGTATAAGGATTAGTTATATTAGATAAATCTAACACAACTATAGTAGAAACTTTGTTTGAATGTATTAAAGATTATGCGGAATCTAATCTTTAATATTAAGAAGAACTATCAATGAAACAGTAATTATACGAACATATAATTCAACAAACAAAAGCTCCAATATTATTAATAATACGAATACTCTTACAGTATTAGGGTTACAAAGACCTTGAAGCTATGATACTTCTATGAATGACTCGTTATGTTTTTGGTACATCAATCTCTATGCCCTAGGACCTCCTTTTATACACCAAGGAGTCCTACTCGGCTTACAATACTTTCCTAAGAATATCAAATCTTTTAAACAAATAAGTTATACATATCTTTTACATAAATAACTCATATAAATCACATAAGCAGTACTAACTTCTTCACTAGCAGCATTAACTCCTTCAGCAGCATTAACTTTGTACTAACAGTAGTAACTTTTGTACTAGGAGTACTAACTACTTAGAATATTTTCTTAAGCAGTAGTAACTCTTCAGCAGCATTAACTTCAAGCAGTCTTTGTACTAGCAGTAGTAACTTTCACTAGCAGTATTAACTTCATCAGAGCAGTCTTAACTATGTACTAGCAGTAGTAACTACTTAGCATTTTTTCTGAAGTTCTTGAGCAGCACTAACACAATTGAGCAGCATTAACTATGATATGAGCAGCAGTAATACTAGCAGCATTAAGAAGACTTTTAATCCCAACAATCCTCCCCTAAACTTGATATTTTTCTCCAAAATCATCAAGTTTCTCCATTAAAAGCTCCATAATCACCAGGAGGATGCTTCCAAACACTTCATTGATTCTTAAGCTGTTTTGTGATCAATTTACATAGCTGATAAGCCATTTCACTTTCATAATCAATTTGAAGCTTCTTTTCCAACATCTTTGAAAGTGTAAGTGGTGCAAGTGGATACTTCTTTTCTACCAACATATAGATATGCATGTGTTGCATCCTCATGGAATGTACTCTACAAAAGTCATACAGCTTCCATTCCAACACTTTGTACTCTTGTTGATTCCTCCATATTGTATCTTCTACATGTGGTTCAAACATTATTTTGAAATCATTCCATAACACCAAATCTAAATCTTCCACTGGTTTTGTTGATCCATATCTAGCTTTTACCAACTTGTACAAGTCTTCCAAATCTTCTCTGTCAAAACTTTTAATCATTTGACTAAAGATCTTGTACATGTGAGACTTTCCATCAGCTCTTATTATTTGATAATAGCTTTTCTTTCCTTCTTTGTGAATCTTCCAGTCAACAATCCTTAGAGACTTAACAGCTAAAGGAATAACATCAATTGCTACTTTCTCTTCATCAGAAACAATTTCCATGAGCTCTTTAATCTTAGCTGCTTCTTGATCATTATCCACTTCAGCTGTTTCTTGAAAATCATCCACCTTTTGCTTTTTAGTGACCTCTTATTCCAGCTCAGTGCATGCTCTCTTTGAACTACCCTCCACCAACTCAGTTCTAAAATCCACAAACATGTTCATCCTTTTAAAGGCTTTGTCAAACAATTCTTTGATAGAATCAAAATCTTTAGATTTCAAGTCTTTGTGCTTTCAACCTTCCATGTTCTTAAGGTAAGTAATCATGGTCTTCTTCTGTTGAGTTTTGGTTGGTGGTTTGTTCCTCTTCTTCTCTGCTCTTTTAGCTGCAAAGTGTTTTCTTCTTTGCTCTAGGAGTTCTTTAAACAATGTAGCTTTTTGTTCAATTGTGAACTGCTCTTGTTCTTTAGCTTGCAGTTTTTGATCCAATTCATGATCAGCCTCAATCTTAGCCTGCATATCATCCCATTCTTCAGTCAAGGCAACATTGGCTTCATCCTTCTCCCTTGCAAGTCTCTCTTCTTCATCAAATTCAGCTTTTAACTTTAAAGCAGCTTCTTCATCAAGCATGATTTAAACTTTCTTCTTCATAGGCTTCACAGGTTCTTCTACTATTATTCCTTTACCCTTGTCCTGTGATGGTTGTGAAGAAATTGTTGTTGTAGGTGTACCCAACTCAGTAATAACAATTCCTTTCCTTGGAGTTGGAATTGTAGTAGTTGTTGTAGTAGCAGCACTAACCTTTGTTGAAGCACTGGCAGTACTAACTAGTATACTTGGCTCTTTTATAGCATCCCCTTTTACCTTGGGTTTTACACTTTTCAAAGCTGCAAGTGCTTGAGCCAAAGTAACTTCATCAACAGTTAAATTCACATCTTTAGCAGCAACTTCTTGTTCTGCAAACACCTCATCACCAGTCAAAGTACCCACATCAAACATCTATGCATTAGCATCATCTTGAACACTAACCAGGGTAATATCTTCATCTTCATCAATATCATTAATCCTCCTCCCCTGTTTGGATGCATCCTCACCTAAACTTTCTTCATCTCTAGAGGATTTTGTCATACCTCAAGAATTGTCGGTCAATATTTTAAACTTTTCCGATCATTATTTTTTATTTTTATACGTTACGTTTGAATCCGACAGTTTACCAGGAAGTTAACCCGCGTAAATCTGAAAAACGTCATGGGCCGTGTTCCGACTTTGGATTTTGATAAGTTTAGATATTATATGAGTTATTTTATCTTTTCTAAGTGTTTCGTAGTTTACGATCACTCCCGGTATTTATTTTTATGCTTTAACGTTTAAATTACGTTTTTCGCGTTTTTGACCTAACGGAACCCCGGAAACTCAAAATCTTTTCGTGTAAACTTTAGTTATCGTCCATCTTATATTCTTAAGTGAAAATTTTCATTCATATCCCTCCCCCTCTATATATTAGACACTTAAACCTAAGCCAAATGCACCATAAGTCTTGAAATTAAATAAATGACATCTTTTCTTGAACTTACCATGCATGTGTGTGAAAATGACACATGAGAGTGTCCATTTCATGCACAAGTATCACTATTTGACTAGAACATGTGACCATTTGATCACATGACTTCTCATTTTAACCAAAATTCAAATTTAAGACCTAATTCATGAACCTTGATAAAAAAAATTGAACCACATGGCCCTTGTGGCTTGCCTATTGTCGAGCCACACACACACTTTTGGTGTGTGTTGGTCACTTATACTCCACTTGACAAGTCAAAACCCTAGCTCTTGGCCTATAAATACATACACATATCATAACTTAGGGTTTCATAAACATTTTCAAGCCTCCGAAAATTTCTTTCTCTCCCTTTTGTCTTCTTGAAACCCACGGCCAACCAACACCCTTATAGGGTTTTCATATCTTTGATTTCTAGCAAGATTCACTCATTCTAAGTTCATTTCTAAGAACATCTAAGGTGTTTACAAGTATTGGTTCTTTGATTTAAGGGTTTTTTCAAGATCTACAAATTAGGGTTTGGTTATTATTTGGGGTTTTTCAAGATCTAGTGATTTTGGGTATAGATCTTGTGTTATTGCTTCTTGTTCTTCATTATTGTAAGTATCTTGAATCTTTCTTTGTGGTTTACTTATGTTCTTCTTATATGTTCAAAGATCCATACATCCACATGTTGTGTTTTATTTTTTTTTTAAGATTTTAAAGCAAGATTTTATAAATAATGATGCTACTTTATTTCACTAATTAAATATTATGTTCTTGGTGAGATAAGAGTTGAATGAGTGTTGCAACAATAGAAATGAAGGGATTAGGTTAGATTTAGGTGTGGTTTTGTTGTGGATTAGTTGTGAATGAAGATTAGGCTAGATTAGGCACTATTGTGAAGTTTGGGAGGATTTTGGTTGCGTTTTTGGCAAAAAGTGCTTGTTGTCCTGAATTTGTTTTGAGGTTTTGGTCGACCTAAATATGTTTTCATTAGGCTTAAAAGTAGATTTTGAAGAGCTCGTTTCGAATAGATAGTTTTTCATATATCGCACATTAAAATTGGATTTAAAACGACCAAGTTATAACCAAAAGAAACTTGAAACATTTTTTGACAAAACCGGATGAATAGTGTGCTGATGTGAATAGTAAAATAAGTATTCGGACACTTTCGGACATTTTTTGACTTTTTAAACACTAGCAAAACATATAGTAACGCATACCTATTGATTAGTATCATTTAAAGACGCCGTTAACATATTTTGAGAAAAGCGAGAAAGTTATTAAAAATAGTAAGTTTGGTAAGAATTTAGCGAAACATACATAGAAGTTAAGCAATTAAGGCTCGTTAGTGCGTTTTGAATTATGGAAACTTAACAAATGTAGGGGACGGTATTAACGTCCCGAAACTAAACTTTCCTAAAATAGAAACTTTCTTAAAATAGAAACTTTCTAAAAATAGTAATTTTTGGTTAAACGCCGAAACTTAACGAAAACCAATATGATTTTATTTCGTCATGATTTGATAATCAAACTAAAGTAAACACACATGGATGTCTTTTGCTGATGAACATATTGTGCAATTCTTGGCATACTTTTTGTGTTTTTGAGACGCGTTATTAATCTAGGTCGCGGCTAGATTTCTATATAATCTTTTACTTGCGTGATTATCATTTGATCATTTTTACTAATGTGAGTTAATAGCCCTATGTTTTACTACTTTTACTTTACTATTTTAGGGTGAGAAACATTGCTTGTTTTTAAACTATGGACACAGTTACTTTACGTTTCCTTTTCCTGATTATGTGTTGCCTAAGTAGCGAATAGACCACTAATGCCCGAATTATCATGAACCGTTAATTGCTTCACCGACTGTACTAGTTAAGTAAGCACAGATGTTGTAAATAGATCTATTGGGACTAATTATCCCTATTCGGGTAAGTAGCGCTTACTAGTTTTGGAGGTCCGAACAAACGGATATATACCATGTCGGAATGTCAATAGGTGATCCTAGTCAGATACCTTTAGGGCGCGGAATACTATTTGGCATATAAAATGCTTCCTTTTAAATTACGCTTCGGTGTCGTGAGCTTAGTGCAAACGTAAATGCTTTTTATATGAAGTTGTATCTCCAATAACTGTCACATGCATACTGTGAACTTGTGGTCCACCTTTTAATATTAAATTCTAACCTATGAATTCACTCAACTTTATGTTGACCGTTTTAGCATGTTTTTCTCAGGTGCTTAGCTATGGATGCCTTTGCTTGCTTGCTGGTGTTGCCTTGCATTGGACCGAATTCAAAAGCTATTATTATCTATGTTAACATCGTTGTAAAAATTTAAAACCTTTTATTCGCTTCCGCATATTATCGTTAGGACTATGTAAAACTTTAACTATTTTAATCAATGCAACGATGTTGGATTTTAAACGTACCCTTAGAGGTCGTTCTTTGTATCTTGTGTGATGTGTATTATGACGTCACGCCCTCGGACATACGTTTTTGACTAAACCCTAGTTCTAATGATAATAGGGGGTTTTAGCCTGAGAGACTGACACATGTTTTATGGTGACAATAATCAATGTTAAACACAATAAACATGTAAAAAAACAATCAGAAGATAAAAGAGCGGTACAAGCCAAATGATAGAAAACTAAATTGGCCATATTAAATCTGATTAAATGCTGGTTTGTTTGTTTAGTGTAATGATTTATTATCTCGAAGCGGGATATCATTCTTAAGACTTAGGCGGGACATCATCTTAAGACCTAGACACATTGAATCCAGTCACAATTAACGTATCCGCATAAAGCATCCTTTTAGTTTAATTATAATCTATCTAGGGATTAAAGCAATGGTGATCATGTTAAACCCTAGCCCATCGGGACTTTACCCACTTACTATTTGACGGTATTTTAAATACTGGTAATTCACTGTTCAAGTCTTTTTCAATTAATTAAGAACATACTTGTTGAAACATACGGGTCACCTGCCAGTCCAACTAAGCTCATAATTTAAAGATAAAGATAGAACATTATTTGTGATCCTATTGGTCCAGTAATATAAAACACGATATAGAGAGTTATCCCAGTATCTAGTTCACTTGTTTAGCATAACTAGACACAGTTGAATGATAGGTCGCATATTCAAACACGTAGACAAGTATCATGTGATAAACATAATTAAACTTTCAACGATAAATTAAGAAATTGGATCAAAAACAAACCAAACATTAAATCTTCATCAAGATGGGTATTAGCCAAGGGTATTAGCCCATAACCATTGTAATTATACAAGCGTGATCAAATAACTAAGGTAAACTAAACGTTTTACCGAACAATACCAAAAATTAAATGATTACAAGAGTATAGGAATTACATGGTGTCTTCTATGGAATCGTGATCGATGCTTGACCTTTGGCTGCTCTTCTTCTCTTTAGAAAAATTGTCTTTTATGTGTATGGTATTGAGAATATGATTTTGCACACCGAAAGCTTATTTTTGAGTCTTCTATTTATAGCTTCTAAAAATTGATGGATACGCCGTATTGAATGAGGTCAATACGGAGTATAGGGATGTTTTCCTTGGAGTGCGCGCTAAGTTTATAATCAATTAGATATATCTTCCCAAATTATATTTATTCACCAAATCTCTGAATGTCTATCCAGCTGGATACGGCGTATGAAGGAACTTGGATACACCGTATTAGGAATTGAGAATGCGCATTTTCTTGTGAAGTCCAGGCGCTGATACGCCGTATCTTCTTTTCTGGATACGACGTATTTGGCAGAAATAAGCAATCTTTAAATATTATCGTAAGCTCCAAAAAGTCGCCTTTTAGCATGTCTTCACAAATCACCCCGTAATTACTGTAATTTATAATTTTAAGCAGTTAAGTAACGATTCTTGCAATAATTATATAAAAGTGGATAATTTATTCTGGATAAATGATGGTATAAATGTAACGTTATTTGATGTCATAAAATATACCCTCACTTGAATCATACTTTTCCTCAAGTAGGCTCTAGATTTCATTGAAAATGTATCCCAATCGAAGTCAATTTTTTTTTCGTTAAGCACTTTTGTTTTAATCACTTGTACAAGACCAAGCATCTCACAAAATATGGGAAATGAAAACACTCAGATCACTCAACTAATCTAGGGTGTAACATTTAATTGGCACACTCATTTTCTCGGTCGTGATTAGTTTCATATCATATGCTTGGCAATGATACACATCTCCACCACTAGAGCTAAGGAGAAACAAGTCAAAAGGTAAATTGGGTAATTAAACTTAAGGTTAATCATTCTAACAATCTTTCACCGATAGTACCACACCAACAAGGCAACTGAATCATACATACACGGCCGTAACGACAGAATAGACATGTACAATTCGATCACATCCTTATTCGAGTTTAACCAAGGGTTAGGATGAAGAACGATATAGGGTAAGGATCTTCTAACTTTCACCAAAAGTAATAAACCAACAAGGTGGCTGAATCACGCATACATGGCTGTAACGACGGAATAGACACGCATGACTCGATCTCAACCTCGTTCGAGTAAAACCTAAGGTTAGTTGCTAGGAAAGGGAAGTAAATTTTTGTTAAATAAAATTCACAAAATAAATAGATTAAGCTTGGACAAATAAGGTATGTAGTTGCTAGTAACTTTTCCTGACCATTCCATGATAAGGACTCAAAATATATATAAACTCCTCGATCATAGAAATGACAAAGACAACCTAAGTTGGCGTTCCCATAACGGTCAACTTCCCAATCATCCCAAACTTTACATACTTTTACAAAAGTGGTGATATCGGCTACTTTATACAAAACTATACATCGTTGATTTTTATCCATACATCAACAAATAATCGATCCTTCCAAGTATTTTATCGGTTTAAGTTTAGCGAACCGACTATCAATTATCCTCCTCTTTTTTGATGCATTTTCTATTTTTCCATTTTTTAAACATAATTCTCGGTGCAATTTCACCGTCTTCACAATCATAATTCATCCAGATAATTTTTCCTTCAACACTTTATCTTCGGACATAATACATAATCACGAAAGTAGCAAAATACACGAGCTACATATTTTCCCATTGCATTGTGCAATTTCCCGACCTAACCGGAGATAGAAAATTTCACTTTGACATAGGAAATACAAAACTTTACACAAAAGCAACTAGCAACTTTGATTAAATAGGCTTTATCTACAGGGCATGCTAAGATGTAACGAAATAGACATTTGGTGTGAAAAAGACAAGAATGGCTCAACAGGTTTTTTCTAGGGGATCTTACTCTTATAAAGCAAAGGGTTATACGGGGTTTAACTAACCAGTGTAGTTAGTTAATTTTGCAACATTTAGGATTTTTTAGGTGTAATCCTAAAAATTTATCAATTTAAATAAGTTACTCCATCTAAATCCATAGTACTCATCATTGTGATCTCGAATAGATATACCAAGCCAAGTTCTAAAGTCTACAACATCACCGGTACACTCATATTTTTGTAGAATTTGGGTAAACATTTGGAAATGGATAGGGTTAAATCCTCACAATATCTAATAAGGGTTATTGTGTGCGGGTTATGTAACAAGTAGTTTCACAAAAGTATGCATGAAAAAATTTTAAATTTGAGCATAATTTAAGCATTTTAATGTGAAAAATAGGACAAGTAACGTTCTAATTCCCATCCCCCCACTTGAATTATACAACGTCCTCATTGTATAGATAAAACAT
>BQNB010188670.1:0-11932 GCA_026074375.1 Tanacetum coccineum | reverse complement strand
ACCTACACCTAAATAGCACTAAAGATCAATAAATAAGCAAATAGATAAGTTAAAACTAAGCTTAAATGACATAATCACTCAAAGGGCTTTTAACTTAAATTTCTTAACTAAAAGTGCTAAAAAGTTGAATAAGCTCTAACCTAAGCTAAATAAGCTAAAAGCATCGTAATCCTAACTTAATAAGCAAATCTAAACTAAGTTTAAGCAATCCTAACAGCTTAAAACCTCAAATAAGCTAATAAGCTAATAAGCAATTTGGCCAAAAAGAGTACTTAAACAGCCCACAAGGGCACTTTCTAGCTAATTTTTAAGCTTGAAAATGGATCCTTATGGCTTATTGACTTATAACACTATAAAGCTTATACAACAAGCTTCTAAAATTGGCAAAGAAAAAGCATTTTGAAAATCAAATAAGCTATGAAAAAGCTAGGTGAAAAAGCTGATTATACTCAGTAGCTGCTGAGTTTTCTCAAATTTTTGAAAAGACAAAAAGAAAAGTTCAGGCCTAATTTAAGCTAGGAAAAAGACTTTTAAAATACAAAATAAGCTCAAACAGATTGATCTTGATACCTAAGGAGCTTGTGCAAGAAATTTCAAACCCTAAATCCTACTTTAGCTAACCTAAATTTGTAAGTAAAAATGACTTTTAACTAAAAAAACAACTATGAAACTTTATAGATTTTGACAAAAACTCAAACCTCAATTGCACACTTAAACTACTCTAATCCTAATGCATTCTTAGGCATAAACAAGCATGAAAACACAAATTATAAGCACCTAATCAAAACCTAAGCCAATAAACTAAGCTATAAAGCTCAAACCTCACAGATTCAAACCATAACTACTAAAAAAAAAAAAAACAAAAAAAAAACCTTAAAAATGAGTTTTAAACTTTGAAAACTTATCTAAGCTGACTTATAGGATTAATTTTGGATAAATGACCCAAACAGTTTTTAAACCATTTTTAACCCATTGTCCCTCTTAAACCAAACACTCCTTTAACTTTATGAAAAACATTTTTAAACTGATTTAAACTAATTTAAGCCAAGGATTTTGAAAATAGATAACAAACAATTGATATCAAGCAGTATTAAGCAATTTCCAATAGAGGATAAGCACTTTTGAAAAAGCAAACCAGATTAAGCAATATTAAGCTATAGAAAACCAAGATTTCATGAAACTTAACCAAATGAGCTACAAACTACTAGACAAGCATAATAAGCAATAAACATGATGAATAAGCATAAATAAGCAAGAATAAGCTAGAAATAAGCAGTAAAATAAGTTATGACAGTTTATGAGATAAAACTTAAAAATGAGAAACTTACAAAGCCCTTGCTCAAAACAGGGCAAATAAGCTTTCAATAAGCTGACCTACAAGCTCTAGCTTGTCAAAACAAGCTAGTAAATACCCACAAGCCCTTCTAGATTTGGCTTGTCATCCAAATTAGCTTATGCGTGTTTTTTTTGGGTAAAAAGGCTTAAACTCTTCAAGCTATGGAAAATGTTGAATAGTTTAAGTAAAAGCTTAAGTACAAGATAAAAAGAACTTTTTGTAAGCTTATAAAAACGTTTTTAAAACACAAAGTATATTAACTTAGAAACAGATTTAACATAAAAACTTAATTTTCATTAAACTTGAATAAAACATTACAAAGCTTTAAGAAATAATACAAAAGACTTAATTATAAGCTGAAAAGACTTAAACTAAAAAACTACATAAAAACTACTTGCCTCCAGGGCTTACAAAGGGTCCTATTTATATAGATGTCAAAGGTCTTGGGTCTTCACTCTTTGTGCTACTTCTGTGAGTGAGCTCAAGGGTGTGTTCCTTGTGTGAGAGAAGTCCAAAAATCATTAAAGCCATCCATTTTGCTTGCTCTCCAAGTCCATCAATCACAGCCCTTCATGTTCTTTTCTTTTCCATGGACGAATGGTGTTGTTTAGGATTGCCAAGGTAGTATTTGTTGTTTTATAGGGTGGGGTTATGTTGGGATGGTGATGGGTTTATCTGGGGTTGCAGGGTAACCTGTTTTTGGGGAAGATAAATAGTGTTAAATGGTAATGGCGAGAAAATGGTGAGTTTGTTTTGGTTTAACGGGCGTTAGCCCTGTTTTCCTTATGTGTTTGCACCGTTAGTCCTTTTGGACTGACACTGTTAGTCCTTGAGGACTAACGGTGTAAGGGTGAAAGGACCTTTGGTGTAAATGGGTTAAAGGGTTAATGGTTAAGTGTTTTAGGCTTAATGTTGGGCCAGTTTATGGTTTTGGACTTTTAAGAGTTTTGGACTATAAGACTTATAAGTCTTTATAAATGAGGGCTTAATGGGCTGACCCGGCCCATTAAATGGGTACAGGTTGGCCCATTTAAGATTTCTTCAGATTTGGCTTCGTCTTTGACTTGTTGAGTTTTGACTTTGACTTTTGACTTTTTCACGCTCTTTCCATTTCGTGCTTGGTTTTGGTCCGTTTTGGCTTGATTTTTGTCCTTTAGTGAATATCCGTTACCTGCACAATCATAAATCATAAAACACACAAATACAATGTATTTTTGGTATATTTTGGTCATTTTAGGCATGTTTTTATAGGCAAAAGGTATGTGTAATTAAGCACATACCAGTATCCAATGGGTTGGATACTGCGTATTGGAGTTTCTTAGATTAAGGACCACGTTTGATATCTTCCTATTTATTCACATGCCATATATCCAATACATCGTATTGGTCTTCTCTGGATACGGCGTATTGATCTTCTTTACTTTGTGGTCTTTGGTGAGTGCAGGCACGGATACACCGTATCTTCCTTGATGGATACGGCGTATTGGTAGTCAGAATCATTAATCTTTAAAATATCTTCATTTAAGCTCCAGAATGCGTGCCTTTTGCTAATATTCACCAAGTACTCTGTAATTACTGCAATTCTCAAATATAAACGATTAAGTAACAATTCTTTGCAATAATTATATAAAATGGGTTAATAACATGGGATAAATGATGCTATAAAATAGACGTTATTTGATGTCATCAAATATCCCCCCACTTGAATCCTACTTGTCCTTAAGTAGCCTTTAGAAGTTTATAAAAATGTATCCCTAAGGATATTTTCCGTTAAAGCATTTATTTGATCTATTACAAGTACACAACCAAACACCTCACGAAATAGGAAGATGAAAACACTCAAATCACTCAACTAATCTATATGGTAACATGTAACTAATTCGCTCAATTGCTTGGTCGTGACGAGTATTCTATCATAAGCTTGGCAAGGATACACATCTCCACCGCTAAAGCTAAGGAGTAACAAGTTTATAAAGGTAAATATGGGTTTATATGAGAAGGCTTAGGGTTGATTACTCTAACTAATCTTTATCGATACCAATATTCTAGGAGGGCGACAAAGACCACACATACACACCCGTAACGACGGGATAGACACCAAGTGACAGCCACCCACCTCAAATAAGCTGACAAGAAAAATGAATAGATAAAGTAATATAGGGTATGGATCCTCTAACTTTCACCAATAGTAATAAACCAACAAGGCAGCTGAGACATGCATACATGGCCGTAACGTACAAAATTAAACATGCACTCTCGAATCAACATCCTCAATCCGCAATAAAACCCAATGGTAATGATTAGGAAAAGGAAATAATTTGTTATGTTAAACTAAAAATTATAAACAAATATATTACGTCTAAAAATACAAGTTGCTTAGACACTTTTTCCAACCAGTATACCATGATATAAAACACAACTATTTTACAAAGATCTTGATCATAGATAAAAAACAACAACCTAAGTTGGCGTCCCAGAAACGGTCAACTCTCCTATTCATGCCCAAACTTTAACATACTTTACAAGCAATGCGTATATCTACCACTTTATACAATACTCTACATCGTCGATTTGCATCAACGAATAATCGATCCTGCATGTAATTCCTTCGGTAGTTGCGAAACGATTATCTTCAAATTTTTCTTCTCTTTTTTTGTTGTGATTTTTCTAATTTTTTTTGATTTTTTTTGCTAAAACTATACTACAAAAATCGATGTAGTCTCACCATCTTCATGATCATAATAATTCCGGATAGTTTCTTCGATAATTCCTTCATTCTTTGGACGTACCAATAATTGCGATAGTAGTAAAAATACATGAGTTTTGACTATAATATACATTCCCATTTGCAATGTGCAAATTTCTTCTGACCGTACCAAAATAGACACAAGACTCGAGAAATACAAACTTTACAATTTAAGAAACTAGCAACTGTAAAATAAACTTAATCTAACAGGGTAGGCTAAGGTGTAAAGGTGTAACAAAACAAATAATTGGTGTAGTTCCTAAAGGATTGGCTCTATGGGTTGTTCTAGGGGTATCTTACTCTTAAAGTGAGAGTAAACAAAGGGTTTATACGGGGGTTAACTAACCAGTGTAGTTAGTTAATAAGCAACATGTAAAGGCGATTTGGGTGTAATCATAAAAATTTACCAGTTTAAACAAGTTACTCCATCTAAATCCATAGTACTCATTATTGCGGTCTCGAATAGATATACTAAGCCAAGTTCTAAAGTCTACAACATCACCGGCACACTCATATTTTGTGGAATTTTGGTAAACATTTAGAAACGGATAAGGTTAAATCCTCACACTATCTAACAAGGGTTATTGTGTCGGGTTATGTATCAAGTATTTTCACAAAAGCATGCTTGAATTTTTTTTAAATTTGAGCATAATTTAAGCATTTTAATGTGAAAAATAGACAAGTAACATTCTAATTCCATCCCCCACTTGAATATACAAAACGTCTGTTGTATAGATCTAACATAAATATGGAATTAAAAATAAATAAGAATAAAACTCCCCTGATATTTTCTCGATAGATTCTCCATGTTGAGTTATTGAGCAAGATTGTGTTGAACAGTCGCCTTGATGTTTCAAGACTCCAACACTTCAAGATCTTCCAGATTTGTAAATTCTCCACCAATATTATTCGATATTCTTTGCTTCCAAGGTCCTGTATAAAACATAGGAAAAACATGTGCAATTCCTATCTTGGTACCTATGGTTAATTTAAACTAAACTAAACAAACTAAATACAGGTCGGTCTGGTGAATACGCCGTATCATGTGCATGAATACGCTGTATTGCCAGAACTGACAATAATGTTTTTAAAGTGCATAAAAAGTAAAGACTGATAACGTCCAGACAATCAATACGCCGTATGGTATGGAATGGATACGCCGTATTGATATCTGGGAAGACAAATTCGATAAAATTAAATAACATTCCGGGTTGTATCTCGGGAAGCACTTTTGTTTATAGCAAAATCTTTAAGTTATACTTTTCTTCAGCTTCCCTTCTCATTCCATCTCATGCACGCTAATGTGCCCGCGTGTGAGCCATTCTTCCGTCTTTGCATCTCGAATGTAATCGGGTCCTAAGTTCAATACTCCTTTGTAGTTACCCTTTAAATTTTGGTATGCATGTGAGATTCAATTCATCTCATATTTCTCACTTACCTTCAGTAATGGTGGGATTTTGTTGCATTGCTTATTAGTATGGTGTTTAAACCTCGGATGTGATCACACCATTTGGTAAGTTACTTCATCATCACCATTGTAAATGGTAATTATCCCTTTAAACCATTTTGTTTTAATCCCAACTGCTCTAAAAAACGGTTCGCCAAAAATAACATCGCCCATTCCTTCATCATGATAAGTATCTATATTTTCTAGAACTGCAAAATCCGTCACAACAGAAAAGGTTCCAACAAATATAGGCACATTCATTAAAGCTCCTACAACATTATTCCCTTTGTACACCATCTTATCGTTCATTATAGAATTATGAAACTTTTTGGATATCACATTGACATACAATAATGGTAAAAAGTTAGTGTGCGTAAATTCAAATCCTATCATGCAAGAAAACTTTAAGTTGTGAGCACAATCTATATGGATCTTCTTATCAAAGTCACAATAACTAGGATAATCATCAATTCCAGCATCAAGTTCATCATCGCTAGTTTTAAATTCCTTAATTACCTCACCTTCCTCAATGGTGGGCATCAAATCACCTCCTTGATTTCTCCTAAGCTCAAATGGTTTATTTAGATCATTTAATTCAATGTAATCATCAAAGAAAGGGTCTAATGATCTATTTAACATCAAAGTCTCTCCCATTAGCCTAGCTTCTAAATTAAATTCCATTCTTTCTCTCAAACTTAGCATGCAGACCCTCTTAATTAAACTATTAGCAGGTTTAACACTTGTGAAAACAATCCTTTCTTCCCCGACCCTTAAAGTAATCTTTCTTTTGTAAACATCAATTTTAGCACGGGCGGTAGACAAAAATGGTCTTTCGAGGATCAAAGGCACTTTGATATCCTTGGGCATATCTAGAATTATAAAGTCTACGAGGAAATTAAATTTACCAATACCTACTAGCCAAGGTTATAAATAGCATGAAGCGTGGCGTAGCGGCATAGCCAAGCCTCAAGCTTTAACGTAAGGCGTAGCAACATTGCATTTTTAAGGCGCGACTTAAGGCGGCAAAAAATAATTATAGATTTATAGATTATATCATAGTTTAGAATAATATAAGTAGTAAATATTATTAAATTCAAGCATCAATCCAAAATATTAGTAAATCCAAGTATAAATCTCAAATTTTAGAAAATCCCTTAAATACTTCAAAAAAACTAGCCACGCTATGCGCTATAGCGCGCTTTATCACGCTATATGATGCTGTATTGCACGCTACACCTAGAGACAACGCCTTGACCTGTTTCATAACGTGGAGGCCACGCTTCGCGCTATGGCGACACTATGGCGCTGCTATAGCGCGCTATTTAGAACCCTGCTACTAGCACATTTTTAGCTATTCCTTTTGGATATTTCACAGTCCTGTCTGCTAATTCAACTGTTAACTTAGTGTGAGATAATTCGCTTAATCCTAAGTTAAGGTAGGTCGAGAGAGGCATAACACTAACGCTAGCTCCTAAGTCAACAAGGGCATTATCAAAGCATACATTATTAATAAAGCAAGGTTAAGTGAAACTCCATGGGTCTTTCTCCTTTCTGGGTATGGAATTATTGATATGTGAAGCTTCAGAGTAAGCTTCCAAGAATTGTGGTCCATATGATCCCTTCTTTTCTTCACAGTAGTAACCATTCAAACTACTTGGAAACAGAATCGTCGTTTGTCTTGTCTCGTACATCAGTGTACGGTTCTGTCCATTGGATACGACGTATTAGGAAGATCCAATACGGCGTATCGGGTATAAACAACTTTAATAGTAGTTGAAATAGACTTGACTTGATCTCTTGGGTTTGCTTTAGTAAAGCTAGGTAGACATCAAAATCCTCTTTCCTGTAGTACCTTGCTCATTTGCTTGATTTGAATTTCCAAAGTTTTAATAAATGCTCCTTGGTTTCAAATGGCAGCATCCGTCAAAGCTCGAATTTTTTTAATCAAATTGGAGTTTTCTTCATGTCTCTTTGCTGATTCACTCATGAATTTGCTCAGGGTATCTTCCATAGATTGCCTTCGTTCTTGGTATGAAGGATTCGCATTGTTCCTTTGATAGAATCCTGGAGTTGCTGCTCTATATCCCCTTCCTTGAAAAGGTCCACTAAATTGCATGTAGTAAGCTTCTTCTAGGGTTTTCCCTTCTTCTTTGAGTGGGAAATCTTTAGTGTAATAGGGTCCTTTGCATTGTTCACATCCAACTTGAGCAACATAGACTTTTTCATTTAATTTCTTGATCTCTCTTCCAAGATTATTGAGTTGTGCTTGTATAGCTGCCAATCCATCAGAAGTTTCAGTACTTCTTGACCTAGATGTTCCATTGTGACATTTCTAAGAGTATTCAACCAAATCTTGGATGGTTACTTTTTCATCAGCAACAGTCTTTGATGGTATTGCACCTCTCGAGTCAAGAATTTGTCGAGTAGGAATTCCCAATCCATTATAGAACAAGATTACCTCCTGCATCTCCGTTAAATAGTGTTGAGGACACTTCATTAAGAGTTCTTTAAATCGCTCCCATGCTTGGTAAAGGTTTTCATTTGGTTCTTGCTAAAAGTTATTGATTTCCTCCATCTTCTTTGCAGTTTGAGCAGGTGGGCAATATTTGTTCAGAAATTTTGTTTTAAGACCTTCCCAAGTTGTGGTTGAACCAGTTGGTTCGTTTCTTAGCCAACGGCTTGCGGCTCCAGTTAAGGACATAGGGAATGCTCTAAGCATCACTTGGTCTATAGTAATATTTGGAATGTGGAATAGATTGACGATCTCAAGAACTTTCTCAATGTGTTCGTTCGCATCTTCATGATCCGAACAGCTGAATGTGTTAGTCTGTATTTCCTTGAGAAATTGGCCCTTTAGTTCAAAGTTATCCTTGTCTTCAATTTTGGACCTAGCAACCCCCGATCCATAGTCAGCTCGGGTCTTGCTCATGTACTGCTACATAGTTTCCGCCATTGTTTTCGCAACTTCTTCCTCTGAGTATTCTTGATCAGAAAGTAAATTGAAATCAAGCGATCTCAATTCGTCAAGACTTGGTGTCTTCAAGTGTCTCTTAGATGATCGAAATTCTCGTTCAGGTTCTTTGTAAGGTATGAATAGTTTGTTTGTTGAAATCCTTGTCATGCACTACTTGTAACAAGGGATAAACAATCAGTAGGATAGGCTCTTTAGGATAGAAAAAATTTTAGCACGAAAATCAAATACGAAAACTTAGATTTTGTTCCAGATGATCGATACGCCGTATTCAATAAAAGTGAATACGCCGTATTAATCAATTGAATGAATACACTGTATTGGACAGAAAGTTGGATACGCCATATCCAATGGAAGTAGATACGCTGTATTGAGTTATCTACCAGAACAGTGTATTACGAAAATAATTAAATTAAACACACAATTATACAAACAAACGATTAAACTAACAAATATACAAAATATACAGAATATGCAAGAATATATACTAATCTAATTAACACTACTCCTAAGGGTTAGATCTAATCTAATGTTAAAAACCAAAACATAAAATAAAAAATCAAGATTAAATTTCACTCCCCGGCAGCGATGCCAAAAACTTGATGTGTCGTTGTGTGGTGTATATTTTTATGATTCAAGTTTTAAATTTATATTTTGCTGACTTAACCAAAAACAACACTTTAACGGGCAGTGTACCCGGTCGGTGGTAGATTCGTGGTAAGTAGGGTGTCGAACACTTGAAGCGAGGTTAAATCTCTCAATTTATTTATATCTTGGTTGTCTAATTTTAGTTAATTCTAATCTAAGTCAAACCTATGCTAACCATATGTTAGTTCTAATCCTAATTCTTATAGGTAAAAGGGGGTTTCAGCCTGAGAGACTGGCACAGGTTTGGTTGGTGACTACAATCAATTCAAGACACTTTAACCCACGCAAGAAAATTAACAGAAGATAAAAGAGTGGTCGAGCCTTATGATAGAAAACTGAGTTAGCCATCATTAATCCGATTAGAACGTTGGTTCGTTTATTCAGTGCAATGATTACTTATCTCGAAGAGGTATATCATTCTTAGACTTAGGCGGAACTTCATCCTAAGACTTAGACACATTAATTCTGTCATAATTAAAGCATCCGCATAAAGCATCCTTATTACCTAATTATAATTTATCTAAGGAATTAAATCAATGGTGATCTTGTTAAACCCTAGCACATAGAGACTTTACCCACTTACTGCTTAATGGTAATTTATACACTAGTAGTCCACTTGTCCAACTATCCAATGGAATCAGAACATTATTTGTTGAATTATCTAGATTCACCTACTAGTCAACATGTTCAATAAACCAAAGGCAGTTTCTATTAACTAGTTAAGCTAGAAGCGTATCCTTAGCACGATTTTAGAAGGACAATACTTGTGATCCTATGATTCCAGATGTATAAATCACTATATGGAGAGCTATCCCGGTATCTAGATTACTTGATCCGTATCACTAGATCTAGTTGAATGATAGGTCACATACAAAAGCAAGTTGATGTGCGGTCATCGTAGGACTTCTACACGAGAAGTTTTACAACTCTCTAGGCAGTGCACCTAATCGTTGTAGTGTAGTATGGGCAAGAATTGGGGTTGTTTATCGTTCACTCGAGGAATAGGTTGGGAAGGCTTGATCACGGTCTAATAGAATTCTAAGGGTTGAGGGAAGATTCTTTTTGTATTCTTGTTTTTTATGGAAAGCAAGTAAATCATATGTTTGAGAGATTGGTTTGTTTTAGCTAATAAACTAAATATAAATCTACGCTAATGGTGATAACAATAAGATAAAAGATTGTGTCTATTTAATCATGTATTACTCCTTAGATTGTTTCTCCTAGTGTTGTTGCCTCGTCACCCTTGTGATGATCTGTGTAACTATTTCCTAAAGCATGAGCGAATTACACGAATCCACCGTCTACTTAGTATGCCGCTAGAGCAACGCACATGCAAGGTAGTATGAAGACTATTACACGGCCCCTAGGAGTTTACTAAGTGCATGTAAAATACATTAAAAGTGGATCAACCATATTAGGGGGCAAGGTAGTATGAAGACTGTTACCCGATGATATCCTTTCTACACAATCACGTTTCCCTAGACATATCAACAACAATTATAGACAGAAAGCTGGTTTTCTAAGACCTAACGTGCACATCCATCACAAGAAGCAACATCACTGAGATCTACATTTTAGGTTTCATACAATCATAAATAAATACAATAATAGCTTTAGCCAAGCATGTTAAAGATAAAGCAAGAACAATAGATCAAACAACACATAGACATATTGAATGATTAAGTAAACCTTACTTGATTAAAACATGAATTGGAAGAAGTACAATAGGGTTTTTAGGCCCTAAAATCATCTCCTAAAGCTGCTAAACGAACTAGTGTTCGTACCCTCTTTTTATTCTAAAGTTACACACTCAAAACCCTAAATTTAGGTTTGTATATAAAGGAAAAACGACGCGATGGCGTCTCGTTTTAGTCGTTACGCCATCGTAAGAAGAATCTTCTAGATTTGTGTTTGAGTCGGTGCGGGCTGACGCCATCATAAAATGATGTGACACCGTCACTTGATGAGTTGTGACGGCGTCATGTATAGCTTGTGACCCCGTCTCTAGGCTCTGTGAGCACAAATCTTCAAGGGTCTTGGTGTTGGTTTGTAATCTCATCCGTTTCTTCTCCAAATGAGCCCAAGTCATGTGTAATTCATCCAAATGTCTTCCAAATGAGAAATACATGAAAAGGAACGATTAAGTAACTATTTTTGGCATAAACACATGATTTTGAGGGTTAAACAACCCTGAAAAAGTGTATAAAATGACACCTCATCATCGACCAAGGCGTTGCTAATGCATTGGCAGCACGCGAGGCCACCCGAAGCGGAAATGGAGAAGACAGCCATGATTCAGGAATGGGTGGAAGGAGACAAGCTCTTCTTGCTCGTGAGTGCACTTACCCAGACTTCATGAAATGCAAACCCCTATATTTTAAGGGTACTGAAGGAGTCGTCGAGTTGACTTAGTGGTTTGAAAGAATGGAAATTGTGTTCCGTTTAAGCAACTGTACTGTGGAAAACCAAATCAAGTTTGCCACATGTACTCTTCTTGGAAGTGCTTTAACGTGGTGGAACTCCCACATTAAGACTGTTGGTCACAATGTTGCTTATGCAATGACTTGGACAAACCTGAAAAAGAAGATGACCGAAAAGTACTGCCCAAAGGGCAAAGTTAAGAAAATTAAGGATGAGATGTGGAATTTGAAGGTTAAAGGTACCGCCGTGGTAGGCTATAACCAACGATTTCAGGAACTAGCATTGATGTATGCTAGGATGTTTCCTGAAGAGTCGGACAAGATTAAAAAATATGTCGGTGGTTTGCCTGACATTATTCATGGA
>BQNB010188669.1:0-11932 GCA_026074375.1 Tanacetum coccineum | reverse complement strand
TTAGTGCTTTCTTATTCCAGCTCTTCTCCTGCTCTCTTGTGCTATTTATGCTTTAGCTTTCTTTGAACTCTCTTCTACCAACTCAGTTGTGTTATCAACAAAGGTATTCACCCTTCTCATTGCTTTGACAAATAATTCTTAAATATTGGCAAAGGACTTGTTCTTCAAACTTTTGGGCTTCCATCCTTCCATGTTTTTCAGATAAGTACACATGATCCTCCTTTGTTGAGCTCTTGTTGGTGGTCTGTTCCTCTTTTCTTCTGCTCTCTTAGCTGTAAAATGTTTTCTTCTTTGCTCTAAGAAATGTACAAACAATCTTGCCTTTTCAGCATCAGTAAATTCATCTTGCTCTTGAGCTTGCAGTCTTTGAGCCAACTGATAATCAACATCAATTTTAGCCTGAACATCATCCCAAGCTATGTTGGCTTCTTTAACTTGTTGAGCTTTTTCTCTGGCAAGCCTTTCTTCTTCCTCTTCTTCAGCTTGTAGCTTGAAGGCAAGTTCTTCATCAAGCCTGAGTAGTTCTTTCTTAGACATTTTCTTTACAGGTTCTAGTTCAACCATTTTGCCTTTACCCTTGTCCTGAACCTTGACCTATGATGGTTGTTGTGAAGAAACTGTTGGTGTAGGTGCTTGCTCCTGTTCATGAATAACAAGCCCTTTTGCTCTGGGTCTTGTGCTAACAGATGTAATTGTTGTAGCAGCAGTTGTTGTTGTAAGTGTTGGTGTTGTAGTTATTGTTGTAGCCTTGGGTTTTGCACTCTTTAATTCTGCCAGTGCTTGAGCCAAAGTCATTTCAACATCAATTATTGCAGTAGTTGTAGTTGTAGTTGTATCAGCACTAACTGGAATTGTAACAATAGTAACTTCTTCGACCACACTTCTTGTTTCCTCAACAATTTTAACAACATCTATACTTTCAACAATCACCTCATCACCATCTAAGTCATTAACACCAAACATATCTTCATCAGTCTAAACATTGACCAAGTAAATGTCTTCATTAGCATCAATATCAGCTATCCTCCCTTGTTTGGATGCACCCTCTTTACCCAAACCTTCATCTTTAGAGGATTCTACCCTTGTTGATGAACCAACTATGTATAATCTTTTAAGTCCATGAGTTCTTAACTTATTCCTCCTCTCTAGCTTCTTGACTCTCTTTTTCAAACTTGCAATCTCAATAGCTTGAGTGGTCTTTGTAGTCTCCAAAGCAAGAACTCTTGATTGTAAAGTTGTACATAATGCCATCAATTCCTCAAGTTTTAGTCTATCCTCACCACTTCGAAGTGTGTTACCTATTGCGAGAAGTGGATCATTGGAATGTTTAGATACATTCTCAGACCTAGTCTGAGCAATTGTATCCCCCATGGTTTCTTGGTGCCTAGGACCACTACCTGAACTAGTTCTTGAGGAACTTGATTCATTAAGTGTTGCCTTGGATTGGGTCTTATCTATGTTACCACTGTCCTGCTTTGCTTCTAAGCCAATAACAGTAGTGGCAGCCCTTTCCAAAGTATCATCCATCTCCTTATTAATAGCCTCATCTGCTACATTGGTTGTAGACCACTAGGCTGAGGTACCTCAGTGTCCTTTCTCTTTGACCTTTTTGATCTTTGTTTCTTTTGAGGTTGAGATGTTGATGGTTAAATAATGGTGGGTGTGTGATGGGGATCAGTTGGCATTTCTGAACCTTCACCTATTTCTTCTTGATCTTGTACCATCATTGTTTGGAATAATGGTGTTTCCCTTCCAAAAAAACCTTTTCCAACCCTTCTCATATTCCCAAATATCTTCTTAGTGTGAGATGCTGCAATGTAAATTCTCTTGTGAGTAGGCATCCCTTCAAGTTGTTGATTCACAAACACTTGTACAAACCTTGGATACATCAAAAATTTTCTAGACACATTATCCAAGTTCTTCACCATACTTTCAAAAATGTACTTTGAAAAGTTAAACATCTGGTTTGTAGCTAAACAGATGATTGCAGATGTCATAGTGCTACTAAACTCATTCCATGCAGTAGTCTTAGAACTTAGGCATTGTAAAATAGTATGAATAAAAAATTTCCATTGTGGGGAAAAGAATGCCTTATAGAAAGTAAGCTTCTGTAAATTTTCTCATACCCCATTAATGTAAGTTGTTCAAAGATGGTAGCATTGGGTAGACAATCAACACCATCAGCATCTTCTAATTGAAGATCTCTTCTTACAATCGACTCAGTAATGATGGTCTTCTTTCCATCCACTAGGGCTTGTAACTGTACTTCCTCATTCACAGTTTTTGCCTTAACAGTAGCCCAAAATTGTTCAATGCACGAAGTGTATATAGTAGGGTTGATCGTTAGTGCATATCTTATAGGATTTGTGATGTGCGGTCGTCGTAGGACTTCTACACGAGAAGTTTTACAACTCCCTAGGCAGTGCACCTAATCGTTGTAGTATAGTATAGGCAAGACTCGGGGTTGTTTATCGTTCACTCGAGGAATAGGTTGGGAAGGCTTAATCATGGTCTAACAGAATTCTAAGGGTTGAGAGAAGATTATTTTTGTATTTTTATATTTTATAGAAAACAAGTAAATCATATAATTGGAGAGAGGTTTGGTTTTAGCCGTTTAAACTAAATATTAACTAAGCTACTGGTGATACTAGAAGAATTATACTTTCTCCAGCAGTAGTTAGTTATACGCTAGCAGCATTATCTTTCACCAGCCAGTAGTAAGTTTATGCTAGCAGCATTAACTTTTCCAACAGTAGTAGTTAGTTTATGCCTAGGCAGCATTATAATCTTTACCAGCAGTATTAAGTTATGCCTAGCAGTATTATACTTTGATCACAGCATCACTTCATTTTCCATTCCAATACACCTCTGTCTGTTTTTTATATATTCATCTCTCTTTCTTGTTGTTTATTACTCACCACTTCTCTCAATTCTTTTACTCACCAAATCACTCTGTCTGTTTTTATTCCACACAGTTCTCTTTCTGTTTTTATCCTCACCAATTCTCTCAATTCTTTTTCTCATCAAAACTCTCTGTCTATTTCCTCTAATAACCAGTTTTTCTATCATCAATCTAACACTTTTCTTTGCTTTTTCTACAAAATGTTAGTCCAAAAACTAAGAAAACACAATCCATTGCAAATTTTCACAATGATCACAGTATTAATTATACTTAACAGTATTAAGTATAACTAATAGTAGAAACTCAGCAGTATTAAGTATAACTAGCAGCACTAATTATACTTAGCAGCAGAAACTTTTAATGACATGAATAACAGTACTAATTCATACAAAACTCTACAAAAACAAAAAGAAATAAAAGACTTTAAGGATTTAACATTCCAAAACTAGCAATCAAATATTGAAATCTACTTACATCAAAGGCTTTTGTAAGCAAATCTGCAATCATTCTTGTTAGTCTGGATTTTTGACCATTTGAATCAATTTCTTTTCATTGCTATCTCTAATAAATGATGTCTTATTCTCTATATGCTTTGTTTTTTAATGAAAAACAGGATTTTAAATTATGCAAATAGTACTGTTATTGTCAATAAAGATTTTGGTATGCATAAAATTGTACCCATAATCAAGTAGTTGATTCTGAATCCAAAGCACTTGTCTACGTCAACTTGAAGCAGCCACATACTCAGCTTCTGTTGTGGAATTTGGCAACTCTGTCTGTTTCTTGCACTGCCTGATATTAATCTACATCCAAGAATTGACAAACCTACTGTTGTAGACTACTATCCAAGGTTGCTCTAGCATAATCACTATCAGTGTATGCTACCAAATCAAAAGGAGAATCTTTTGGATACCAAAGGCCCAATTTTTGGATGACCCATTTATGTACTAAAATTCCTTGTTCTCATCATGAAGATGTGAAACCTTTGGATTGACATTCGGTATTCTAGCACAGGCACACACTGCAAACATGATGTCAGGTCTTGAAGCTGTTAAGATCATCATGAACCGATAATTGACCTATAATATGAACACAAATTCTTCACCATTTATCCTTGAGCAGGGCTTATTGAGTTTCTATTGGTGTGCTTGCCAGGGGGGGGGGGTCCTTGACTTCTGTAAACCTAAAATTCTTTAAAATTTCACAACGTATTTATCTTGGACTATAAATATGCCATCTATTATTCCCCCCATCTGCTCTTCTTTGTAATCCCAAAAATAATGTAAGTTCTCACATAGAACTCATATGAAATTTCTCATGCATTAACTTTTCAAATTCCTTGCATAGCTCCTTCTTTGTTGAACCAAAGATGATATCATCCACATAAACTTGGACCAGCAAAATATCACCTTTGTACCTTTTGATGAATAAGGTTTTGTCAATTTTTCCTCTTTGAAAATCAGTGTCCAAATCGATATGTTGACAAAGTTTCATACCAAGCTCTAAGAGCTTGATGTAGTCCATACATTGCCTTTTCAACATTGTATACTCTAACAGGAAAGTTTGGATCTTCAAATCCTGGTGGTTGACATACATACACCTCCTCTTTAATCTTTCTATAGAGAAAAGAACTTTCTACATCCATTTGATTCACCATAAAAATCTTTAATTGAGAGCAAGATAAAAATAGCCTAATTGCTTCAATTCTTGCAACAGGGGCAAAGACTTCATCATAGTCAATCCCTTCTTCTTGTGTGTACCCTTGAGCAACCAATCTTGCTTTATTTCTTATCACAATTCCTCTTTCATCCTTTTTATTCCTGAAAACCCATTTAGTGCCTATAGCCCTTTTTCTATTTGGTAAATCCACTAAAGTCCAAACTTCTTGTAACTTGAATTGTAGAAGCTCTTCTTGCATAGCCTCTATCTAGCTTGGATCCTTCAATGCATGAATTACCTTTTTGGGTTCTTCCTGTGATAAAAAGCAAGCAAACAAGCAGTTTTGAAGGTCTTTATGGTTTGTTCTTTGTTGAATAGTACTAACAAATCCATGTTCCTCCAAATTCTTTGACATCCTTCTTGTTTGTGTAGCTGATTGCAAATCTCCAATCACTTGATCAAGAGGATGATCTTTATGAATTCTTGTAGTTGGAATAGGACTGACTTGGATTGTTGTATCCAAATTGTTCATGTCAGCCTCTGCACCAACATCTTCATCATCTTCAAATATGCTATAATCTTCCAATTCAGGCATATTTGGATCAAGTGGAAGTTCAATGCTTGTTTTTCCACCAACAGCATTAACTTCATTTGTGCTAGCAGCATTAACATTGTTAGTGCTGTTAACATTATCTTCCTTCTCTTGATCAATACCTTCACTATCTTTTCTTGAATCTTCATCAACCTTCTTTCCATTATCACTTGAAGGTTTGAATCCATCATCTTGAGAACTCTTTAGATCTTGGGAATATAGTGGATCAGCAATCCATAATGGTAGCAAAATGTAATCTTTGCAGGTTCTGTCTCGTTTCTAGCTTGATCTACATTATTCTTGCTTTTGACAGCAATAACCATTATGACTGTGTTCCTTAACAACAATTGGCTCATAATTATTGTTCTTGTTAGGTGCATCAATATCAAATAGCCAATAGGTCCTCTACATACAACATTAGGTGTATCTCACTGAACTAATATGCAAGTTTTCTTTACTATACTTTTTCTAACTATTGAAAATAATCCTAAAGGGGCTTTACTATTCAAAGGAGTATCCACAAAGACACCTCAACAGCCGTTACCATCAAATTTGCCTAAGTGATCTATGGTATTAAGGAATGGTACAGGGGACACTAAATGGTTCATAAAATACTTGAAGTTAGTGTCTACCATGAAAAAGTTCATATGGTTTTTTTTTTTAAGATTTTTTTCTATATTATATTTTTTTTTTTCCCCATTTTTTTTTTTTTTTTTTACACCAATTTTGTTGGGTCTTGTTATGAGGCTTAACTTCTAACATGTATATTTTGAACTAGCAAGCAGTATTAACTGCTTCTGCCCAAAAGGTAGTTGGCAATTTTAGAATCAGCTAGCATAGTCCTAGCAGCCTCTATTAGTGTCATATTTCTCCTTCTTAGGCAACTCCATTTTGTTGCAGGAGTTCTAGCTCCAGATATTGTCTTAAAAATTACACTTTATTCACAAAACTGATTCATCTCTTTGTTTTTTTAACTCGGTCCCATTATCACATCTAATCACCTAAAATCTTGTGATTACTAGATATTCTATCCTAGTTATAAAGGGGACTTAAGAATGCTTACTAGTCTATTCCTTAGTAGCTAGAAAAGAAAAACCCCCTTGTAAAGCCTACTGAAATCATCTGTGACAACTAGGAAATACATTTTCTTCATAAGGCTTTTTACAAATGTTGGACCAAACAAGTCTATATGCAACAAATGTAAAGGAAGACTGATTGAGTTCTTTGTTTTGGACTTACAAGAGGCTTTGTGTTGCTTTCCTTTTTGACAAGCAACACAGGTTTAATCATTTTCAAAAAGTTTAAAAGGTAAACCTCTTACAACATTTCCCATAACCAATTTATTCATGGTTTTAAAATTTAAGTGATGAACTGCCTTCTATGATAATGGTTTTGACTTCATCAGATGGTGGCCTTTTGCAAAAAGGCAAAGTTAAACCTTTTTAGTAAACTATGTTCTTTAAATCAACACTATACATATTGTTCTTTTAAGGATAACTCTAAGTAAAATTTGGGATGTTCATCAATTAACTTAAGTTTGGTGTATAAAACAAATACGGTCAGTGTCATTAAAAAGAACATTTTATTTTATCATAATTGTGAGCCACTTAAGAGATATTACTTTACTCTCTCAAAAATACACATTTTAAAATCTAAGATTACATTTTTCATTAGTACCTTTTAATGTGATTTTCATCCTATGGGGTTCCCTATAAAAGCAAACATATCCTCCAATCTATCTCTTTATAGTCTGTATGATAGGCCATGTTCCTTTATGTGCCTTAAGGCATCACTATAATCACTCTGATATCTTGTAAATCCATTTGTGGATTGCCCTGCACATCAGATAAGAAAATCAGTTTCTTTTGGGGACCCAAGCCATCATTGACCTGAAATGCCTTGTGCATCTATATAATCAAACTTTTTATGGGTGATTGATGCACTGTTGTGTTTAGAAACATGGTCTAAAACTTTAGTCTTTGGTTTCCAAAACTCAAAAGCTAAGGGCCTTAACAACATTAACATTATTTCCTTGAACAACATTAACTACTGCTTTTGGCCTGGCAGTATTAACATTTTTATTCTTAACAGTATTAACCCTCTGATTAAATTTACTGTTTTTAAATGCTAATTTCTTATGAATGGGCCTCTTTACAGTTGAATGTGCCTTTTTAGAAAGATATGGAATTGGTCTAACAACATTCACTGTTGTTTTTGGGTGAGCAACATTAACTTGTCTATCAGTATTTACTGATACTAAGCCAGACTTCATTAGTCTGCTCTTGGAACCTATGTTCTTTTTAGTACAGTGGTAAGGTCTTTTTTAGCGAAGTTTTGTTGTTCACCCTTTGAGCATTTGTTCAAATAAGTCTTTCCATCCTTTGATTTTTATATAAAACTGTTTTCGATGGTAAATGCAATCAATCTGCAAAATAATCAAAGGCTTCCACACACAATAACAGGCCTTATTTAACTCTCAAAAATTGCTTCCTAGTCTTGAGACATCATTAATTTTTGTTCCAATTTCTTTGTTGCCTCTTGGGATGTGAGATTTTTGCCTATGTTTCTCAACTTGTTTAACAGTTTTCCTAGCAGTTTTCTCTTGTTGCTTAGGTTTGACAAACTCTATCTTAGCAATACTAGGCTTAACTATTTTCTTCTCAGTTTTAGTTTGAGACACATTTTCTTCCTCACTATCTGACACCCAATCTTCAATAATTAGAGAATCATTAGACTTCCTAACTACCTTAGACACTTCTTTATCAGACTTTCTGTTCTCAACTACAGGCTTATTAACAAACTCATCTAAACTAGTAAAAGACAAGTCAGGTGTTGGAGGCATGAAGTTTCCTGTGTAGGGAGGTGGAACTGCATTATAGCCTAAGCCTTTCTTGCAGTTGTCAACAATCTGACTTTCTATGAGTTTGTTTAAGCTTTTAGATGCATTTTCAAATTTGTCTACATTAAATTGAATTCCATCTTTTTCTTTTTGAGCTATTTCTAGCTTCTTCCTGAGCTCTCTGATAGCTATATCTTTACATTCAATTTCAAATTTTAAGACCTTTATATCTTGTGAATAAATAGACTCATTTGCCTTATAAACTTCAAGTTTCTCTTCTACTGACTCTAATCCTGACTTATAAGCTAGAACCATTAACTCAGATTTCTTAAAATCTTTATGTAGTTGATCATATTGAGATTTAAGGGTTTCAACAGTTTTCAAACAAGATTTTGAACAATTTGAATTGTTAGATACCTCTAAGTCAGAACTTGAAGATGAGTAAGCCATGAGTGCATAATTAGGTCTTCTTCATGCTAATCAATCCGTATAACCCACCAAGACCATCACATGACACCAAAGCTGTGGAAGTGGATGTTTCCACATGCACAGTCCTTCTTGTGCTTTCCTTGTTCTTGTAGTCTTGATTTCTTAGAGCTCTGCATTCTTTAGCAAAATGTCCCTTCTTGTGGTAGTTGTAGCACTCCACTTTGGACTTATCAAAGCCAACAGACTCATTGCTTTGATTTGGACGCTTCTATGTGTATTCTTTAAAAAATATTTAGCCCTCATAGTCATTCCTAGCCATTTTGCCATCTCATCCATCTCTTCCAAATCATCTGGATGGATTTGTTGCAAGTCCTAATGTGCAAGTTGAGGATTATTTAGTTGACTAGCAAGGAATGTACAAATAACAGCATCACTCAAGTTGTTAATATTAGCAGCATTAACTTGAGTATTAGCAGCAAAAACTCCATTAGCAGTATTAACTGCTTGAGCAATACTATTAGTGCTGCTATTATTGTTATTTGAAGAGGACACAAAAGCCATGTTCTGTGTGCTTGAACTTGAGCTAGACATCCCTTTGACTTCTGGTTCATACACCTTAAGGTTGTTGTAGAGATCATCCATGCTCATTGTATCCAAATCAGTTTTATTCCTCCACACAACAACATGTGTGTTCCATTCAGGTGACAAACTTCCTTATAGATTTCTGGTTCACATCTTCTTGTAAAATCGTTTCTCCTAAAAGCTCCAACTGACTCACAAGCTTTTGATGCCTATCAAAAGTTTGATCAAGCATCTCTAAGCTTGGAGCAGTAAAGTTTTCATATTGCTACTTTAAAAGATTCCTTTGGGTCTTCTTTGTAGTTGCATTCCCACCAAATCTCTTTTCTACAGCTTCCATCAATAGCTTAGCATCCTTAATTGAGTTAAACTTTAACTGATGTTCATTAGGAATGCCCATCATTAAAGTACATCTTGTTTTACCCTCTATTCTTTTATGAGGCATTCTCTTCAGCAGTTGTGGCAGGGCATTTACTTTCTCAACATTCTACAACTGGTTGTCTTTGGTGTAGTGTTTCCCATTCTCTATGACATTCTTATAGTGCATAGTCTATCATCTAGATGTATTATTCAATTCTCATCCTCCAGATCTCAAACTCACCAGGTTTGAGCATAGGAACTTTGGATGCAGCCACCATGTGTGCAAAATCTTGATCCATATCTTCTAGCAAAGTTTCTCAAAGCAACAAGCTATAATTCACTTGTTGTCCAGTTGTGTATTCCTATTGTTGGATCCACTTCAATAGATAAATTCCTTAAGTTGTTACTGTTTAGTATATCAGATAAAATATAACCACACTATAGTAGAAACTTTGTTAAGTGTATTAAAGATTATGCGGAATCTAATCTTTAATATTAGAAGAATTCTTAATGAAACAGTAACACAAGATCACAATTTAACAAACAATAAAAGCTCCAATATTATTAAGAATAATACGAATACTCTCCTAGTAAACTTAAAGCTATGAATAACACTTATCAAATCGTAAACACACACTAAACTTTATACCCTATGACCTCCTTTTATACACCGAGGAGTCCTAGTCAATTTATAATATATTTCTAAGACTTAGAATATTCTATATGATCTATTATATAAATAACTAATACTTACCATGTAAGTAATCTTGATCTCCAAACAATCTTTATCCTTTCTTCTGTGTTTATCCTTTCTCTGATAGTAGAAACTCTTTTAGCAGTCTTAATCTTTGAGCAGTAGTATTTGGTACATCAAACTCTATGCCCTAGGACTTCCATTTATACACCAAGGAGTCATAGTCGGCTTACAATACTTTTCTAAATATCTAAAATCTTTTCTATAAACAACTAATACATATCATATAAGCAGTACTAACTAGTAGCATTAACTTGATATTCACTAGCAGTAGTAACTTCAAGCATATTTTCATTAGCAGCATTAACTTCAGCTGAGCATTCTTAACTTTGTACTAGTAGTAGTAACTACTTAGCATATTTTCTTTGAAGTTCATCAGCAGCACTAATATTTACTAGCGGTACTAACTTTGTACCAGCAGTAGTAAACACTTAGCATATTTTCTTTGAAGTCTCTGAGCAGTACTAACTTATTAACCAGCAGCATTAACTTATCTCTGAGCAGTACTAACAACAAACATGAGCAGCAATAATCTAAGCAGCATCAAGAAGACTTTTAATCGCAACAATCCTTCCCTAAACTTGGTATTCTTCTTCTAAATCATCAAGTTTCTTCATTTAAAGCTTCATCAACACCAGGAGGATGCTTCCAAACACTTCTTTACTTCTTAAGCTGTTTTATGATGAATTTAAGAAGCTCATAAGCCATTTTACTTTCATAATCAATTATAAGCTTCTTTTCCAACATCATTGAAAGTGTAAGTGGTGAAAGAGGATACTTCTTCTCTACCAACATATAAATCTGCATATGTTGCATCCTCAAAGAATGTACTCCACAGGAGTCATACAGCTTTCAATCCAATACTTTGTAATCTTGTTGATTCCTCCATACATTATCTTCTACATGTGGTTCAAACATTGTTTTCAAATCACCCCATAACAACAAATCCAAGTCTTCCACTGGTCTTGTTGACTCATATTTAGCTTTTACTAACTTGTAAAAATCTTCCAAATCTTGCCTGTCAAAACTTTTAAGCATTTGACTAAAGATCATGTATGTTTGAGACTTTTCATCAGCTCTCATTATTTGATAATAGCTTTTTCTTCCTTCTTTATAAATCTTCCAGCCAACAATACTTAGAGACTTAACAGCTAAAGGTATAGCATCAATTGTTACCTCTTCTTCATCTAGAATGATTTCCAAACACTGTTTAAGCTTTGTTGTTTCTTTATCATCTTTTACCTTTTGCTTCTTTGCATTCTCTTTTATCAGCTCTGTTCCTGCTCTCTTTTCTTTGCCTTTCACCAACTCTGTTCTAAATTCTTCAAATGTGTTTACCCTTTTGAATGCTCTGTCAAACATCTCTTGGATAGAATCAAACCCTTTTAACTTTAAATCTTAGATCTTATATCCTTCTATGTTCTTTAGGTAAGTACACATTATCTTTCTCTGTTGAGCTTTTGTTGGTGGTTTCTTTCTTTTCTCTTTTGCTCTTTTAGCTGCAAAATGATTTCTTCTTTTCTCTAAGAGTTGTTGAAATAATGTAGCCTTTTCTTTAACAGACAACTCTTCTTGTTCTTGTGCTTGCAATCTTTTAGCCAATTGATGATCATTATTAATCTTTGCCTGTAGATCATCCCATGTTTCAATCAAGGCAATATTGGCTTCTTGTTCTTTTTCTGCTTTCTCTCTTGCAAGTCTTTCTTCTTCATCAAATTTAGCTTGTAATTTTAAAGCAACTTCTTCATTAAGCTTGATTAGATTTTTATTCTTCATAGGCTCCACGGGTTTTATCAATATTCCTTTACCCTTTTCATG
>BQNB010188666.1:0-11932 GCA_026074375.1 Tanacetum coccineum | reverse complement strand
AATTTTGAGGGTTTCTATGCTAGTCATACACATTCCTATCCATGAGACGCTATTAATACTCGGTTTTCGTCAGAATGTGTCATAAAAATATTTAAATCTTGGTCAAAATTACCTTTTTATGCTATGTTTCGATATTTTAAATTTTAAATATGTGTCAAAATATTAAATTTTGGTCAAAATTTTTTATATTTTGGTCAAAATTACCTTTTTACGCTAGAATTCTGTTGGACCGTGATCAAGCATTCCCAACCTATTCCCCTAGAGAACGATAACAACCCCCGTAACCCCTTTACTAGTAGAGAGAGGATTCCTAGCAACCGCCAATGCAGTTATAGATTGTAGGAAAGCCAAAATAGCTGTAGGAGAAGGGAGGTCAATGTTCGAAGTTAAAGGAATTAAACTAGGTGAAGAGGAAGCACCTTATTGGACTACATTAGGAAAAAGGGAGTCATATAAACCACGACCTAGTTTGGACGGTGTGGGTGCTCGAACCCCTTACTATGCTAAGAAGAAATTCATGGACTGTCATTTACCCGGTGAATGGGAAATAACTAGAGATGCTGAGATCAATCCCTTTAAGGATGTTCTAGTATTTAGACGAATGGTATAATTCTTAGGGGCTATACCTATAAACCTTAAGAGAAACATGTGGGAGTCAGAGGATTTAATAGAAAACCCAATTAACTAGGACAAACCACTTAAAAATAGAGACGGAACATGGCATGCCAAAATTAGGCTGATTGATCCAGATGGAGAATAATTCACCAAAACCCTCCAGTCAGTCCCCACCTCTAGAAAACTTTCTAAAAAGGAGAGTCCAAGGGAGATCATCAACTTGGATCACTTTTACGACACGTAAGGACGTGTGACTTCGAGTCTAGCTACAAGATTCATAAATAAAGAAAAACGCTTTTTTGGGAGGCAACCCAATATTTATTTTCCCGCATTTAGGAGTGTCTTGTGTTTTAATTCTTTATTGTTTATTCTTTTATGTTTGAATTATTTTGTAATCATGCTTTGTTTTGTTTTTAACTTCGTCTTATTAGCAATCAAAGGTATTTTGCATAAAATAAGTGTAGGGAAAATATTTGGTTTATAAGAACCAATTCAAACATATAAAATAAATTTTATAGATTAATTCGCGTCAGTTTTGAGTCATATGATTGTAATGATTAATCTCAGGTTTTATGCAATAGTTTACACAGGATATAACTAATAAAATTGCGTGCATGAAAATTTTTAATAAAAACAAAGAAGAAATCTTCACAGTGGCTAGAGACGGCGTCAGGATTTATCCTGACGGCGTCACGCCCCCTGCCGTGTGAACATTTAAATTTTTTTAATTATTTTTGAAAAATAATTTGTACAATATCCAAAATTTGTAATTTTCTTGTAAACCTGTAGAAGCCTATGATTATATCATCACTTTCATCCTATCTTTTCTGCTTTCATAGAGTCAACCCTAAAGTTTCGATGTATTTATCATTATCCCGCCAATTTTACGCCAGGTGTAGTTGACAGGTTATATTTGATAAGAAAAAGCTTGGAAGTTCTTAGGAAGTTTTATTGGATAATTCTTGGAGGACGATTTAACGAGTTATCATTTGTTTCTTCTCTGGTATGTGCTATTTTACACATACCTTTTACCATGAAAAACAAGCTCAAATAACCAAAAACGTGTGAAAAATACAATGTATATGCTTGTTTTTGTGTTTGTGTATGTGTAGGTACCGGATATTAAGAAAAGTACAAAATAAAGACAAAAATTGACAAAACCAAGCACGGGAATAAAAAAAGGATGAAAAATAGATGCCGAAGGCGTACTCATACTCTACGGACCAACCCGGGCCCACTTAACAGGCCAGGTCAGCCCAAACCCTAAATCTATTAAACCATTACCCTTTAAAAACCCAAAACCATTTGTTAATTACTCTTGGCCCATTTCCTATTAAAACCGAGCCTAATTCCTTTTCCATATGAAAACAGCCCAAGTCAAACCCTCAATCAAACAACTAAACGAAATAAAGAAAAGAAAAGGGCGGGAAAAACAATTTTACTGTTCACCTTCCGTCCCCAAATTTTACCCTGCACCTAATTACCCTCTTTAAATGATAATTAACCCTTCTAGAAACTTAATGACGCACGCAATGACGCCTATGGGAGCCACGCTGGCAATCCCAAGGCCAATCATTGGCTAATCATGCGTGGAGGACTATCAACGGCTTAAATCAAATGCTTGGAGGGCAATCAGAATTAAAGGGCCAAGATTAAAAGTAAGGGAGTGTCCTAGAGGTCTAGAAGCATCATCTCGTGCCTATATAAAGAGCCTCTCACACGTAGAGATAGCAACTAGTGTAGAATTAGCTTAATTAGTTATTTTAGCTTATTGTAATCATTTTTAGCTTAATGTTTTTAATTTGATGTAATTTCTTTCTTAAAAGCTTATACTCGGTTGTTTAATCAATAAAAGCTCAGTTTTCATATAGTTAATTCTCATTTCATGTTTTTACCTTATTACACTATGGTTTAAATAGGCTCTATATTAATCTAATAAGCTTAATAAGCTTACCTAGTCACTAATAAGCTAGTTTAATACTCAGTTAAGCTCTCTAAGCTTAACTGAGCTTATTAATACTCAAATCCACCCCCAAAATATACCTTAGCTTATTGGAAGGGAAGCCAGACTTGGAAGGGCTTCCAAGACCTCACCAGCTTATCCTAGACAAGTTGGAGCTTTATAGATCAGCTCTTGGAGCAATTAAATAAGCCTTGTTTATGCAAAGGTTTTTGTAAGTTCTTATTTTCCTTTTAAAAGCCTAATTTTGCATTTTAGCTTATTTCAGCTTTATGTCAGCTTATTATTAGTTAGAATAGCTTATTACTGCTTATTATAGTTGTTTAATGCTTATTGTGCTCAGTTGATAGTTTAAATTTCATTTTATAAGTCTTTGTTATAAAATAGTGAAAAAAATCCAAAAAATAGCATAATCTGTTTGCTTATTATTCCAGCTTATTTGATTGTTAAAATGTGCTTAATAGGTCTTGTATAAGCTAATCACTATCTGGTATTGATAATTTGAGCTTTAATTCTGAGTTTTATAAGCTAAATATGATGTTAGGCATTTTAAAGGGGTGTTTGGCTCAAGACAGCACTAACTTGAGTTAGTGCTGTCAAAAGCCATTTGGTTCTTTAATTTGAATTTAAATATCATATTTAAGTTTATAAGATTAGGATTAAATGATTTTAAAAGGTTAAATCAAATTTTAATCAAGTTTGTGTGTAGTTACTTGAATCTGAGGTCATAAGCTCAGATTCATAGCATCTTTTGCTTTGATTTGTTCTAGTTGATATTATTGTTCAAATTCTTCTTGTTGAGATGTTTAATTGATGTAGCATCCAAGTTCTTTAAGCCTGCATTAGTGGTTTTAAGTTTTGACTGAAACATTTGCCAACTGCATCAGTTAACAAGTCTGTCTAATAGCCATTTTTAAACTAAAAATTAAGCTAGAATAAGTTAGAGTTAGGTTTTGAAATTGAGTACACATTTAGTTCATAGGCCAATCTAGATAGGTTAGGGCTTATTTTGTTTTTAAAAGCTTATTTAGTCATCTGTTTTTAGGGCTGCAATTCATACTTTGTCTTTTGATAAAAATTGAAAAACCAAAAAAATAGTTAATTAGTTAAAGTAGCTTTTTCACTCAGCCTTTTTATAGCTTAAATGGATTTCAAAATGTTATTCAAGTGCTGATTTAGATAGTTTGTAGGTCAAGCTTTCTAGTAGTATAAGTCATTAAGCCATAAGAATCTGTCTTCTTGCTTAAAAATAAGCTCAAAAAGTCCTAGTTGGCTGTTTTGAAAACAGTTTATACAAAAGTGCTTATTTCTGTCTTTTAGCTTATGGCTTGTAGTTTTTGCTTAATTCTTGCTCAGACTTGCTTATTAGGTTAGTTGTAAGTTGTTTGTAGCTTATTTGGCTCAGGCTTGAGCTTATTCAAGTTTTTTTTAAGCTGATTTAGTTTTGTGAAAAAGCCAAAATCCTTTTAAGTGCAATCTGTGGCTTTTAAAGCTTAATTTCTGGCTTATTTACCAAGTTTCATGAAAAGTTGTTTTAGTAAAAATTGCTCATCATAAGCTGTTTAATAAGTTTGTCCAAAAAGATTTGCAAAATAAAAAAAGGGAAATTAGGGAAGTCTTGGGTGAGCAAGGCTCGAACCCAAGACCTCTACCCAACCTCAACCCTTTTTTTACACACACACCTCAACCACTGCGCCCTTGGGACTTTTACGTCCTAAGGTGCACAAACAATACTTTTAACACCTTTTTAGACTTGTTTGTTAATAAGCACTTCGAGTGCTTAATAGATTTTTCAGGGCTTATTCGTTTAAGTTTATTTTGAGTTTATATTTTTCCTGCATTCTTTACATCATAACCTACTTTTAATATTTTTCTTAAATTTTTAATTCATAGTTTAGTATTTTTCGTGCATTTATTTATTTTAAAATTTTAAAAAATCATAAATAAAATTCTTTTTCTGAAAATTTTCTTTTAATATTTAGAAGGTTTAGGAATTAAATTTACGTTCGTAGGGCTTAATTTTGAGATACTTGCTTATTTGTCACCTTTTTTTATCATTCCCGTTAACGTTCTTTGTGTTTAATTACTTAATTAAGTTGTTTACTTTCCTTTGCATGTTTTATGTGTTTTTAGCTGTAGAAATAGAAAATCAAATCAAACCTTTGAATTGTTTAAATTCGCGATCACAAACTAAGCCGATTTTCTATTCACACTTCACCGAGGACAAACGACCCGAGAGTTTTTAAGAATTGCTTTGGTTAAGAACAATTCTTTTAAAACTTTTAGAATACGTATACTACTATACTATAATTGTATTTGCCTCTTAATTACACATACTTGTTTGTGTGTGTAGTTTGGAGCGGATCAATGTTCAAGTTTAAATAGAATCCAGTAAGTATTATTTTTAGCTTAGTATTACTCCTAAAAATAATTTTCAATTCTCCATTACAGGTTTGCTTTACAACATGCCTTGATACCAAAACTTTGGATGAGCTTTGAGCGAAATAGGGGAAAAAGTTGCAGCCAAAAGCTACATGAGCTGATTTCAAGTCCATGTATCTATCATTTAAAGATGTTTACAGACTTTAACAACATGTGTCTATTAATTTCAAGTCCATGTATCTATATAGGCTACATTAAGTCATCAAACCACTGTAAAGTTTTGATGAGCTTTGGATCCTCAAGAACTTGAATGATTAATCTTTGAACCTCAGTTTATATTATGAAATTTGTGTCGCTAAAGTGACATAGTTTACGTTTTATACAAAAAGCACCACAGCACCTTTTAATGCTGACCTCAAATGTATCTTTGATCCTCATCATAACATACAAATCTAACATCTTTTTTTTCTAAAGAATTTATATTGGTAATAGTAAAAACTAAAGAAAAAGGACAGCATTAGTTATTTACATTGGAACATATTGGTGTTTTCTTGTGGGAAGGTATAGATGTAGGGCTAACACCCGCCGTAGCGAAGCGCATGTCTAAAAATCTTGTATATACTAATTGTTGACATGTTCCCCCTTACTAAATAAATAGTAACTCTTAAAAAATTATTTTTTATACTTTTTTAATCCAACATTTATCACATTATCACACAAATATTTTTCAATTGATTTAATGATACCAAAAGGGTGGGGGGGAGTTGTGCAGATCTATAGAAGACCTGTAAGAACTATGGAAGGCTAGACTATATGTAGAAGAAACTTAAGAAGATTATAGAGAGAAGATTGTAGAGAGAGAAGTATGAGAAACACACATATATTACTTCAAATTTTGATGCCTTACAATGGCAAGATACATGGCTATTTATAGCCTTGATTGGTACAACACACAAGCTTATAGTACAAGCATACTTACTTTTTTACACAATTGCCTTATGACATAAGCGCTTACATCATTTAAGGCATGCCATCATTGCATATGTCATTATTCCGCACTAGAACATACTAGAGATATTAAACATAATTAAGCAAATAAAACATACTTAAAATATTATTATATTAAACATTAAATGTTTAGCCTTCTTCATGGACTCCAGCGAGCATCAAGGTGTGTCGGGTCATCTTCGAATGGATCGAAATGTTCATCGTCATCTAAAGACCAGAGTGATCTAGCATCATCATCATCATCTGATGTTTCTACTTCACAATGATCAAAGTTGTCATAGAGCCACTGTCCATTTACTTTGATCCATTTGTATGCATCTGGATGGTCTTTACTCCATACCGATATGTTCCACATTACGTAATATGGAATCTTGTCTGGGTTAACACCGTTTACTCTTGCCATCAAACTTCTTGTGTCTGCATAAAGGGTTCGGAGTTTTCTTTCACACCTTCTGTTGGATGGGTTAACCTTATACCAGTCATGAATAAAGCAATATGGGGCGTGGTACATAACTGATCCATCATCATTAACGGCTTTAGGTGGTAGGAAAGACCCTAGCCTTCGAAACATTACCATTATGTAAGTCCCTTTTTCGGTGGTTGTTAACCATCTGGTCCATGGGTGATGCGGGACAAACCAATGTAGCATAGTAAGTAAATGTTTAGAGTGGGAGGAACATCCTTAAACTGGATCTTAACGAGATATGATAGGAGTTTTTCTGCATTGAAGGTTATCCCCATCATGAAGCTTTCAAAGAGGTAGTAGATGAAGCACAGTGCTTCTTTTGGAAACCTCCATAGGTCATGGATGTGGAAGATGTTGAGGAATGGGTAATCTAGGTGAAACCTGAGGCCTTTTATGCATAACCCATAGTTTTTGAGGAGGATAATAAGAAACATTTTGTAGCATAATTTAGCTCTTTTCTCAAAAGTCAAGTCTCCAATCGTTTCAACTATCTCCTCTAGTAGATCAAAAACAGGGATCGGTAGAGTAGGGGTGGAAGAAGATCCTTCTTCCTTATGGGAAGCGACCAAGAACACCATTGAGAGAAGGTTTAGAGTGTGTTTCTGAGCTTGGCTTGCATCTTTTGGGTAGTTTTCTTCTGATTTATAGGCCTTTGGACGAGAGAGAAAGTCTGCAAGGACGTTTTCTATTACTTTGATGTGTTTTACTGTGAACTTCCACTGTGAGAACCAATTTTACCACCTCAAAAGTTGTGCATGAGGAAGCATTTTTCTTTTGAACTGTAGCATGCGTGAAAAGGAAGACATATCCATTTCAACTTGGAACTCATGTCCTATTAGATGAAAGTGGAACTTCTCAATGCCTCGTTTGACTACAAGGATTTCTTTGAACGTGGAGTGATAATGCTGCTCAAATGCTTTAAACGTGCCACTCTTGTATCCACAAATGTGACTTTTATTATTTTTATCTTGAACAAGTAGGACCGCTCCCCAACACTCATCACTTGCATCTGTCTGTAGGATTCTTTTTTCTGCGGAGGCAGGAATCTTTAGTGGAGGCATTTTTTCTGCTAGGCACTTGATCGCTTTCACTGCTTCAGTTTGTCTTGGCGTCCACTGTGGGGGATTCTTTTTTAACATGAGGAACAACAAGGCAGTGTGATGTAACAATTTTGGCAAGAAATATGCCATATAGTTAACTAACCCAAGGAGCTGCTGAATCATCTTTTGTGAAGATAATTCATCCGAAAACTTTAGTAATTCTTAGGCCACATGTGGTTGGGGCTGGTATTTCTCGTCAGAGATTTCCATGCCAAGGAACTGGATTATGGTCACTCCAACTTCTATCTTCTTCTCTGATAACATAATCTCATACTTGGTGACTAGAGAATAAAACTTTAAAAGTAATTCTGCATGAGACTGTTCATCCGGGGAAAACAAGAGGATATCATCAATGTATACTAGTGTATTGGCGAGGATTGGCTCAAAAATGGTTATCATTGCTTTTTGGAAAGCTGATGGGGCATTTTTTTTTAACCAAACGGCATTACTTTCCATTGGTAATGATGATCTGGTATACAAAACACCGTTTTTAGTCTGTCTTCAGGCCTGATACCTAACTGCCAAAACCCAGATTTGAGATCAAACTTAGAAAGAACTTTAGCATCTGCCAAGTGCTGAAACAAGGATTTCTTTTGCGGGAGTGGGAATTTATAATCAGCTAAAAAATGATTTAGAGGCTAATAATTAATAACCAATCTCAGTTTTCCACGAACTTGTTCGCTTCTCTTATTTACATAAAAAGCTTCACATGCCCATGGTGAGGTAGTGGGTTCAATAATGCCTTGGGAAACTAGTTGTTCACACTCTTCCTTTACAAGTTGGTAATGATCAGGGTTCATTCCAGGGTGACTTGCTTTTATAAGGTTGACATCTTCATTTTGTTTAAAAGAGAGTGAGATAAAAAATGAAGGATTCAACCATAACAGTGAAGGTTGTTTGGTTAGGAATTCGGTATGGGAGGAGGCACAACAGGTTTGGATGAGTCTTTACTTTATACTGCTGATATTGAATATGGGTGAGGTGATGCGTGTGACAAAAAGGCGATGCATGACTGTCCACAGATTAAAAAAGCTTCTGTAATGAAGACCTTCACCTGACTAATGTAAGTTTGGTAGTTTATGCAGGATGTCAAAACCAATCAAGAGATCTTTTCCATAGGAGCTTGAGCCTAGGAGCCTTCTTTTAATTACGTATTTTGGAAACAACCGAATATTAATAAGGACACTTATTTTTTCAATGATTTTTTTTTCCTATTAGCAGCCATGAAATTCTGGTGCTGAGGCTTCCAATAGTGATCTGGAAGGATATTAGGATTCAAAATGGAGACTGAGGAACCAGTATCAAAGAATGCAATAACCGGAATAGGCTTGGCGTATGCATCCGTAAGGAGGTGAATTTTTGCTAGTGGCAATGGTGGGTCTTCTTGTATTGGTAAGACGTGCGGTATTAGGTTAATCATGTGGACCCCAAAATTCGAATCACTTTCAAGTGAATCTGTGTCATAATCATCATCGGATGAAAAATCTGAGTAGGTGATCATGCACAAGACTGAGTCACTGGGCTCATCATCGAGAGAATAAAGTGACTCTAGATCAGAAACATCAACTGGTTCTACTTGATTTAAAGGCTGGATCAGTGCCTGAGATCTTTTCTTATCCGAACAATTTCTTGCAAAATGACCTCTTTTTTGGCAAATCAAGCACCTGTTAGATGTTTTGCCTTGTTGCTTTTTCTTTCTTATGAATTTCCACTTCTTGCTACTTTGTCTAGAAAACCGAGGTTTACCAGAGAGACTTGAAAATCTTTTAGAGTGGAATTTCTTTTTTGTGTGAGTACAATCGCATAATGACTTATCTTTACATTTTATCTGCAGGTATTTGTCATCACATGCTGTTCCAAGGCGTTTTCTAGTTTTTTCGAATTCAGCAAGGAACTTTTTCTGGTTGCAAAGTTTTGCCAAAGCATTAAGAATTAACTGGTACAACTCGCCAAGGGTGGTTTAGGCTATTGTGACATTTCTTGCTTCTAAAGCCCGATATGCTTCATTTCTAAGAGATTCTGGAACGGGGTTAAGAAAGACTTGCTTTAGATTGACATCATCTACTCCATTTAAATAGTAGAATCGTTGGGACATGTGATCATAGTGTTTTTCTAAATCTTTCTCCTGGAAGGAATAACACTTCATCTTGAGGAATTCTTCTCTAGCATGGGTTGTGTGTTCCCATGGGCTGCCAATAAATTCTGTGTATATAATACTCATGAATGCTTTAGGAGATATTGATTGTTGTATCTGAAGTTGGCTATATTCGCCAAGACTGTGATTCCAGTCTCTGAGACGTCCTTGGAGCCTGGTTAAGAATCTCTTTATGACTACGTCAATGGTATATTACTGCAATTATACAGTACACCAAATTAGCATCTTGATGCTTCTTTCACTCTGCCAATTCAGGGTGGCTTCAGCGGGACTGATTGTGTTTGCATGCCCAGTTGGACCAATAGTTGTTAGGTTTTTTATCTTCCAATTATGTTTAGTACGACTATTAAGGTGTTCAAAGGCAGTGAGGGCTGGGAATTCTTGCTCATATTCCTGTGAATATGAACATGAAGGATATTTGGTTATTAGAAACACCGATGAGTCTTGATGGAGGATGGATAAGGCCTTTTGGTTGTATGGTGATAGTTTAGGTGGTGGTGGTGATGTTGGCGGGGGTTTATGTGGTGATGGTGGAGTCTTGTGTGGTGGTGATGGCGGTTGACTTGGCTCTGCTTTTGGGTACAAGACATAATAGTCAAATTTCCCCGAAGGTTCTCTAAGAAGTCCAACTGTTGGATTACCTTTTTCATACCTTCTTTTGAGTTTTTTTGTGAGGATTTCCGCATCTTAGGAAGATCTTCATCATCATCAATTTTTGCGGCTTCATCTAGGAAACTTTCACAATTGCATACATCCCACCATATGTGTTTAACTTCTTGAGCGGGCTCCTGATCTGTTGGTGTGATCATATGAATCCATGTGGGAAAAACATTTTCTGACTTTAGTTATGAGGATGAGAATTTGATCTCGACTAAGCCATTCTCGTGTCTCATAAATTCTAGAGCTGATGTTGACCGAATAAGAGCCTGATGAATCTGTTCATAATTAGTTATCCATTTTCTGGAAGCAATTTAACTAATTCGTCTCCGGATAACAGCCTGGGGACATAAGTACAGGTTGGTGTTGCGTTAGAGTCAACATCTATTAACAAAGCATTTCCTGCATTATCTTGTCCTGGAGCCAGAATGTCTAGCGAATGATTTTAGACTTGGTAGGCCATTTGGTAATGAAAGGTAGCCTGGAATGTATTCACTTGAGGTGTGCCACCAATCTGGATTTGGGCTTTGAGAGCTGTGAGTAATGATGGATCATTGAGAGGTATGTTGAAATTTGGGCAAAACATGACAAAAATAGTTCATGTGTTTAAGGTAGTTTGTATGGTACCAATACATGCGTGTTGGTATTCTACAAACCTTGTATCAAGCAAGGCTATTCGAGAATATACATGAAGATCTTTTCTGCCATGAAAGGTTAATGCTAACCTTATAGCACCAAAATGAATATGTGTGTATCCTTGTGCTAAACAATGACGAGGAAGGTCCGATGGTTGTGACAAAGATACCAAGTGTTTAACCTGGGATGCTGGTAATTGATGGGAGTTAAATTTAGAGGTTTGGATGAATTCTTTGATTTGTTTGTTTAGTGCAGAACCTATCAATTGTTTGACTCTTTTTGTGATTGAACTGGTTGGCTTTGTGAAGATTTGGTAAGGGTTTACCAAAGGCATTTCACTTACGGGACTGACGAAAGCTAAAGGAAGATAAACGACTAAAGAGGTTGTTGCTACTCATGATTTTAAGAATTATAGACTTTATTTTCTAATTCTATACTCTCTCGGAGGAAACAACTGCGACCACGGTTGTCGACTTACATATCCTGCAACGGCCCTGATAGAAGATAAAAAATAAATGACTCTAATTCTCAAAATTATATACTTTAAGGTTTTAAATTAAATTCTGAAGTTCTGATGTGAAAGATCAACAACTAAGCTGCAATAACAGAGCATACTAATCAATAACTTAAATAAAGGAAGTAGATGAGTACAAACATGGTATGAGAGAAAGGGAGAGAGGGAGAGAGAGAGAGAGAGAGAGAGAGAGAGAGAGAGAGAGAGAGAGAGAGAGAGAGTAAACGAGAGAGAGTGTAAGATTGAGAGAGAGAGAGAGAGAGAGAGAGAGAGAGAGAGAGAGGGGAGAACGAGAGAGAGAGAGAGAGCAAGAGCGAGAGAGAGCGAGAAAGAGAGAGAGAGAGCAAAAGGAAGCGAGAGAGAGAGATTGATTGATAGATAGAGAGAGAAAGAGAGAGAGAGAGAGAGAGAGAGAGAGAGAGAGAGAGAGAGAGAGAGA
>BQNB010188664.1:0-11932 GCA_026074375.1 Tanacetum coccineum | reverse complement strand
GGTTTCTTTGCTTTCGCGAATTCTGATCCTTTGTTGTATTTATATTATATAGATAGAATTTAAGGGGTGAGTTTGCGCGAGTCAGGGTACTTAAGATGTTGACTGCAAGGAAAAGAGTACATCCATTTCCTGCTCGCATACTAGCGAATCATAGGAGGTTTTGTTCTTCACCAACATCTTCACCTTGTAAGAGGCATAGATCATCATCTAGTTCTTCATCTTCAGATTCACCTTCAGCTACTACTGTTGTTACACCAGCCGATGTGTCTGGACCTTCTACAAGAGTTACACCAGCTACTACTACCATTGATGATTCACCTACTGGACCATCTCGCAACCATCATCTTCACCTCATAAGAGGCGTAGATCATCATCTACTTCTTCATCATCAGATTCACCTTCAGTTACTACTGTTGTTACACCGGCCGATGTGTCCAAACCTTCTACAAGAGTTACACCAGCTACTACTATCGTTGATGATTCACCTGTTGGACCATCTCGTAAGAGATATAGGTCCCAAATACTTCTGTACCTTTGGCTATCCCTGCTCCATGAGCTTTATCTACTACCCGTGCTGATCTTCTTCCACCTCGTAAGAGGTTTAGGAGTTATTTAGTCGCATTATCTCTGAAGGATATCATTGAGAAGAGTATAGAGATAGGTAGTGAGGAGGAGGACATTGATTCTTACGTTATGGCTAATATTGCAGCAGAGGCTACGGCAACTGCTGAGTTTAGGACTGAGGTCGATGTTAGATTTGAGGGAGACGACGAGGCCGAGGAGGAGGTCAAGTCTAGCGTGAGGCGCACTATCGAGATTGGGATTGATATGATTGTTGAGCCAGTGGTTCCAGATGACATTCTAGTGTCTGTCACTGATGAGGGATCTAGGGAATACTTTTAGATGGGATTGGACTTAGTCATTCATGAGTTATATGATCACATGTTAGAGCTCCTAATTCAAAGGATTGTTGGTATAGAGGAGGAGCAGAGAGCCTAGGATGGTAGGGCTGTGATTGAGGAGGCCGGAGGACTAGATTGCTTGACAGGATTGGAGTATTGGATAGGGATAACCTGAGACTTCGACGTATGTTGTGCATGGAGAGGGATAGGATTGACAGTCTTCGACGTCATATGGCATATACTCAAGAGGAGTTAAGGCAGATTCGTTTGTTTTGTTACTATGATCGAGCTGATTTCAGAAGGCTTGAGACCTTTGCTATAAGGTGTCTTGGATATCGTCCTTAGAGTATCTGCACTTTGATTTATATACCCATTGATATTAGCTCGTAGCAGTAGTGTTAGGGATATGTAAATCTTACCTTTTTGAGATCAAGGATGTAACCGACTATTATTATGATATGAAATCTAATTATCTATTATCATTCTTCTTTTATCTTTCACATATTGTATTACTGATTATCTCATCTTGGCCTAACGTGGACTTATTATAATTTTATATCTTCATGTGGCATCATCTAATTAATTCTATCTAACGTTTATGGTGACTTCATCTCACTCAAAATCTCACCGTGTTTTTATATCTTTGTGATGTAGAACAATGCCTACTATATGTTCCGGAATGACACCTGAAGCGATTGAAGAAATGATTACTCGATGTGTGGCAGAATCCATAGAAGCTTACGATGATAACCTAAACCAAGAACCCATTATGAAATGTAGGGAGGAACATGAGGATGACCATGAAAATAGAGGCGGTAATGGTAATGGTAATGGTAATGGAAATAGTGATGGAAATGGTATGGGAGGAGGAAACAGAGATGGGAATCCTAATATGAATGCTGGAAATTTTGTGCTCGTTGCTCGTGAGTGCATTTATAAGGTTTTTTTGAAATGTCAGCCACTTAGCTTCAAGGGGACTGAAGGAGTTGTTGGATTGACTAGATGGTTTGAAAAGATGGAGACTGTGTTCCACATTAGCAATTGTCCATCGAAATATCAAGTGAAGTATGCCTCATGCACTCTGCAAGACAGTGCATTGACTTGGTGGAACTCTCACAAAAGGATAATTAGGACTAATGTTGCGTATGCCATGACATGGAAGGCGCTTATGAAGTTGATGACTAAGGTATACTGTCCAAGGAATGAGATCCAGAAGATGGAGACTGAACTATCGAATTTGACTGTGAAGGGTAATGATTTGACTGCATATACCCAAAGATTCCAAGAGCTAACCTTGTTGTGCACTAAGATGGTTCCTGAAGAGGAAGACCGAGTTGAGAAGTTTATTGGAGGTCTTCCAGATAATATCCAGGCTAATGTGATTGCAGCTGGACCCACAAGACTCCAAGATGCCATTCGAATTGCAAACATTTGATGGATCAGAAACTAAAAGGGTATGTTGTAAGGAATGCTGAGAATAAAAGAAGGTTTGATAACAACCAAAGGGACAACCGTGTGCAACAACCACCCTTTAAGAGGCAGAATGTGGCAAGAGCTTATACGGTTAGAAGTAATGAGAAGAGGGAATATGTTGGGACTTTACCCTACTGCAACAAGTGTAGACTACACCATGAGGGACAGTGTATTGTAAAGTGCAGTAATTGTAAGAAGGTTGGGCATATGGCTAGAGATTGTAAGGCCGCAGTTGCTATAACAGCTCAAAGGACCCATGTGGCAAATCAGAAAGCCATTACTTATTTTGAGTGTGGAAGGCAGAGACACTATAGGAGTGATTGTCCCGAGTTAAAGAATCAAAACCGTGGAAACAAGTTTGGGACTAATTAAGCTATAGGAAGAGCTTATGCACTAGGAGGAGGAGGAGAAGCTAACCCGGATTCCAACGTTGTCACTGGTACGTTTCTTCTCAATAATCTTTATGCTTCTATGTTATTTAATTCGGGAGCCGATGAGAGTTTTGTGTCAACTACCTTTAGTGCATTACTTGACGCCGTTCCATCTACTTTAGACATTAGTTATGCGGTTGAATTAGCTGACGGAAGAGCCGCAGAAACCGATATTATACTTAGAGGTTGTACATTAGGTTTATTAGGTCACCCGCTCAATATTTGCCCATATAAATCGGTAGTTTTGACTTCATCATCGGTATGGATTGGTTGGCGAAATATCACACGATGATCATTTGTGACGAGAAGGTTGTACATGTTCCTTACGGAAATGAGGTTTTGATAATTCAAGGTGATGGAAGTAACGGTGGAAATAATTCAAAATTAAGCATCATATCGTGCACCAAGACTCATAAGTATATTCAGAAAGGGTACCAAGTTTTCCTAGCACAAGTTACAGAAAAGAAGACTAAAGACAAGTTGAGGGAGAGGCGACTTGAGGACGTGCCAACTGTACGAGACTTTTCGGAGGTCTTTCCTGAAGATTTGCCAGGAATTCCACCGAAGGTATTCATAGATTTGATGAATCGGGTGTGCAAATCGTATTTGGATAAATTCGTGATCGTTTTCATCGATGACATTCTGATATACTCTAAAAGCAAAAAAGAACACGAAGAACACCTTAAGTTAATCTTGGAATTGCTTAAAAAGGAGGAGTTGTACGCCAAGTTTTCAAAGTGTGATTTTTGGCTTCCAAAAGTAAAATTTCTCAGTCACATGATTGATAGTGAAGGCATTCACATTGATCCTGCTAAGATTGAGCCAATCAAGGATTAGGTATCGCCCAAGACTCCAATTGAAATTCATCAATTCTTAGGCCTTGCCGGTTATTACGGATGATTTATCAAAGGTTTCTCAAAGATCACTAAATCTATGACTAAGCTGACTCGAAAAAGCATGAAGTTTGATTGAGGAGAAAATGAGGAAGCTGCTTTTTAGATGTTGAAACAAAAATTGCGTAGTGCGCCAATTTTGGCTTTACCCGAAGGTAGTGAGAACTTTGTGGTCTACTGCGATGAACCACTCATCACCTTCCCCCCCCAATCACTACAACTCGAAACACACAACAAGAGAGACGATCTCCCCCCCCTAAAGCATAAATGAACAACAGTAGTTAAATAAAATAACGCACACAAAGGCAGAAAAATCCCCCTCTCTAGGAGAATCTCTCTCCCCCACCACTAAACAATCACACTAGTTATACAGGTTAGAAAAATCATTCTACCTTTCGCACAAAGGGTGGAGCCCGGTTTTGATGCAAGGTACGAGAAGGTCATAGCCTAACCCATCCCGCCAATAAGATTCATGAGAAGTATTATACGACACGTGACTTTGAATAAGGAGCCTATTGTGTTCGCTCTTAACATGTGGAGACATTATCTGTATGGCACGAAGTGCGTCGTGTTCACCGATCACAAGAGTTTGCAACATATTTTTTTTTTTTGGAACGGCAACTTTATTAAAAAAAACTAGCAAGGAGCTAGAAAGACATTACAAAGAAATAAGATAGGGTTTTTGAGAAGAATTATACGACACGTGACTTAGAATTAGGAGCTATAGTGTTCGCTCTTAAAATGTGGAGACATTATCTGTATGGCACGAAGTGCGTCGTGTTCACTGATCACAAGAGTTTGCAGCATATTCTTGATCAGAAGGAGCTAAATATGAGACAACGTCGATGGCAGAAACTGTTAAGTGATTACGACTGTGAGATACGTTACCATCCGGGAAAGGCGAACGTGGTGGCGGATGCATTGAGCCGGAAGGAAAGAATTAAGCCACTACGAGTTCAAGCCTTAGTTATGACCATTGGATTGAATCTTCCCGTGTAATTTTTGAACGTTCAAGCTAAGGCGAGGAAAGAAGAGAATTTCAAAACTGAAGACTTGTGTGGTATGATTGATTCATCAGAATCTATATATACGTGATAATAAAATATATAATATGATGGAAAATTACCAATTTACCCTTGAGGACAAAGGTGAAAAGGGAAATCTTCACAAATATATATAATATAATAGGTATATAAACCGGGAAGTATGATTCCCGGGTCGTTATCCCCCAACGACTTGTGAAATTGAAACCACGTTTGATGCTCGGACAATGATTTGAATTAGAAACAAAGATTGATTTGATTATCTACTTTTAAAAATTAAATTTAACAAATTCTAACAATTAAGCATGAAGACAAATAACGAGAAATCAAAATTTAACTAAAAACGCAAAACGGGACCCCTAAACTGAAGTCAAAAACCCTAAATTGCTAAAATTAAACCTAACTTAAAATTTTCATTTTAAATGGACTCTATTTGACTAATAAGTAAGTTTAAAGAAAACTAAAACAAAAACGGAGTTAAAATGAGCGTTAAAACACGAAAAACGAGAACGGAAACGAATCCCGTTCTTTAAAAAACAAAATTTTGCAAATTAGACCCTACGAAAGCAAAACTAATTTTCCTATGAACTTTATGATAAAAGAAAATTTTCTAAAAAAGATTTATATTTTTTTGATTATTTTTCTATTTTTTATGATTTTTTAAAGTTTTTAATGAAAATAAATGTTTAAAAATACTAAACGAACTATAAAAATTCTAGAAAAATTACAGAAAATAGCTTATACTAACTTAAAACCTAGGAAAAATAAACTTATAAGCACAAACTTATCATATAAGCCACGGAAATTAAGCTATAACAGCTTATAGGCTTATTATGGAAAACGAGTAATAAAGATTAAATAGTTGCAAAGAGTCTAACGAAAAGACCCAAAGGGCGCAGTGGTAGTGTTTGTTATAAAAGGTTAGAGTGGTTAGGTCGGGGGTTCGAAGTCTTGCAACACCCCCGACTTCCATCTTTTCCCCTTTTTTTTTTCAAAACTTATAAAAGCAAATTGTTTAAGCACCAAAATATAGAAGCATTTTAATTAAAGCAACTTTTTTTATGAAAAAAAAAAACTCTAAATAAGTTAGAAAATAACTGAAACATAACAGATCTACATAAGCTAACTTTTTTTTATCTTTTTTTCTTAAACTAAATAGAGCAAGAAACCTTAATTAAGCTAACTTAAAATATTAAACTAAAAATAAGCTATAATGAGCTAAACATAAGCTAATTAGCTAAATAGAACTAAAAATAAGCAAGTTATAAGCTAGAAAACTAAATAAGCCTAATCTTAAAAAAATTACCAAACAGTCCTTAAGGACACTTTGAGCTCAAAATTAAGCTAGGCAAAAAAGTAGCATTTTAAAACTTGAGACTTAACTCTTCTTAAAGTCTGACTAAAATGCTCTATAAAACTGCTTTTTAAAAAGGTTTTGTTTCTCAAGAGCTTATTGAATAAGCTTGACAAAACAGACAGATAGCTTAGCTTTTGCTGAGTTTTGTTTTGGAAATCAAAAGACAAATGGCTTATTTTGCCAACTTAAAAATAAGTGCACTTAACAATCTTCTTTTCAAAAACTAGATGCAAACATGTAAACTATGATCTCTAAGCTACTTAAAAAATGAAAATTAAAAGCTATATCCTATTTTACCCTACTGAAACTTAAGCTCAAAAATGACAGTAGTCCATTAAAACTGCTGATGCAGTTGAGAAGTTTTTGATCCCAAACTTAAATTCTAATGATGCAGACCTATAGAACTAATTTTAACACTCTTAAATCACAAGTCTATATGCAAATTTAGAGAATGTAAAAGCTAAAACTAATCTAAGCTTGAAATGATTATTCTACTACCTTAATTCTAACAGATTCTTAAAAATAACTAGCTATCTTATACTAAAACTGAATTAGACCAACTAAGTCTCTAAATCCTACAATGATAAACCTATTTGATAGATTTAAATCAAAAACCTAGGATTAGAGGGACTCAAGCAGTACTAACTTGAGGTTAGTACTGCTGATCCAAACACTCCCTTATTTCTTAGCAAATCCATTTAAGCTTATGAATTAGCAAACTAATGATAACAACTTAAAGACCAGATATAGAATAGCTTAATACCAACCTAATGAGCAATCCTAAGCAGAAAATAATCCAATTTAATAAGCTCTAAGCTAAACTACTATTTTTTTGATTTTTTATGACTTTTATAAGACTAAACATGAAAAGCTATGATCTGAACTAATAAATTCAAAAACAGATAATCAAATAAGTCTAATTAAACAAACTAACACATAAATAAAAGCACAAATAAGCAACTAATGACTGAAATTAAACCAATTGCAATATTTAAGCTAAGCTAACTCGAATTTAACAGAGATTTTACCTCTGCCTTAGCTAAACAAAGGCATAAATAAGCTCAAATGAGCAATCTATAAGCTCTGGCTTATTGTTAATAAGACCCAATATAAGTCCTATGAACTCTTCCCTTTCTAAGTTCATCATCCAAAAGCTCCAAGTCAATTAAGCATAGGTACTTAAGCTGGTTTTAGAGTTTAAGTATGTTAAAACTTATTATAGCTCAATTACAAGCTTAGAGACTTGTAAGAGCTTATAGTGAGCTTATGAAACAGTAGCATCAATATTAAAGAGATAGAGCTTATAAGTGAAAAATAGCTTTTTTAAAAACATATGAAAATTAGAACATCCGATTAAAACTTTTAAACAGAATCAATAATATTAACAGATTACATTACATTGAAAAGAAGATTACAATAAGCTGATTAAAACAGTAAATAAGCTAAAGCTAAAATTACACTACTAAAAATCTAAAAGCTACTCTACCTCATATGTGTGAATGTGAGGCTATTTATAGCCTTCTTCTGAGGCTTCTAGGTCTAAATTCAGTTACAAGCTCATCTCAATCCCTGCCCTTCATTCCTTCAATCATTGTAAGATTAATCTTGGCCGTTGGATCACATCTTAGCTCACACGGATTGCCAGCGTGGCAATCCGTGATTGTGACAGGCTTGTGCTTCTTTTGTGAGTACCTTAAGTGCAAATTCTCTGTCCTTGATGTGCTACTTGTCCAGACGACGAAACATCTTGTGGGGATTGACCTATAGAGTCACCTCAATGACGTTGAAAAACAAACCCTGGCCAGAAAAAAAAATAGCTGAACTTTTATCCTTCGAATTACCCTTCTACGTCATTAATTTGCATTTGCCCCTTGTTTTTGACCCTGTGGTAAAATCTTGAAGACGATGAATAGTGAAAAATGATTTTCCCCACTCGTTTTACTTATAAGAGTTTGACTTTTAATAAACCCGGGTGAAGCTTGTTTAACTTCGGGCTTATAAAGGGGTTTTGGGCCGGGTGTTGGGATTGGGACTTGGACTTATTTGTGCAATAAGAAAATAACGGCGTATAACTCTTTTATATAATATAACACCTGTTTAGGTTTTTAGGGATTATTTTTGTAATTTTGGAATTAATGAGGGATTGATTTGGAAATGTTTGGATTTTTTTGTCTTTTTGTGGTTTGACTTAAGTTGACCTAAGGTTGACTTGAGTTGACCATTCTTAACTTTTGATAGCTTTCTCCTGGATCTCTGCGTGCTCTTCCGTTCCCGTATTCTTGTTTATCCGATTTTGACCATTTTTTTTATGATTTTTGCTTTATCCATACCTACACAATCGTAAAGACAAAACAAGCAATATTCAAACATTTAAAGCACAATTTTGTCTTTTTAGGGCTATCTTTGATATAAAACGGATATGTGTTTTCACACATATCAAAATTCCCTAAACTAAGCGATTGCGTGTCCTCACGCAATATTATATGCCTTATAACCAAATACCTCAAAACTTCCCCAAACTAAATCTTTGAAAAGTAGCAAATATTTTTGTGGAGAGAGTTAGATCACAAGTTATAAAACACCCCGATTTCCTATTTTTCTAAAGCTTTTCATTTTTTTATATTAATAATATAATTGAGATTATTTCGACTTTCGTTATTTCCATAACTGTTAGGGATCATAGAACAAGATGCATTTCGATTATGAAAATGCCCCAAAAAGGATAAATTCATCGTTCCCGACTTTTCACTTATCCAAACCAAGCTTAAAACAAAATCACAGCTAAATATCAGTAGTATTCCCGCCTGTCACGCAGGTGACCTGGGTTCGATCCCCGGCAACGACGCCAAAAATTGAAATAGTAATTCTATATACGTAAAATATAAAATATAATATACGACGGAAAATTACCAGATTACCCTTGAGGACAAAGGTAAAAAGGGGATTCTTCAAAATATATATAATATAATATAATACGTATATTAAACCGGAGAAAGTATGATTCACCTGGTTCGTTTCCCAACGGATTTATGAAATTGAAACCACGTTAAGATTCTCGGGACAATGATTGAATTGAAACATAGAATGATTTGATAACTACTTTTAAAAGTTAAAAATTAAAACAAATTCAACAAATAAGCATTAAGAGAAACTAACGGAAATCAAATTCTAATTAAAAACGCAAAACGGGACCCTAAACGAGTTCAAAAACCCTAAATAATTTCTAAAATAAACCTCTACTTAAAATTTTCTTTTTAAACGAACTCTATTTGACTAATAAGCAAGTTTAAAGAAAACTAGAACAAAAACGGAGTTAAAATGAGCGTTAAAACACGAAAATCGAGAACGGGAACGAATTCCCTTCTTTAAAAAACGAAATTTCGCAAATTAGACCCTACGAAAGCAAAACTAATTTTCCTATGAACTTTATGATTAAAGAAAATTTTCTAAAAAAGATTTTTATTTTTCTAATTATTTTTCTATTTTTGATAATTTTTTAAAGTTTTTAATGAAAATAAATGTTTAAAAATACTAAACGAACTATAAAAATTCTAGAAAAATTACAAAAAATAGCTTATACTACTTAAAACCTAGGAAAAATAAGCTTTTAAACACAGCTTATCAAATAAGCCACAAAATAAGCTGAAACAGCTTATAAGGCTTATAAGGGAAAACATGTATAAAAGATAAATTGTGCATGGTTTTAACGAAAAAGTCCTAAGGGCGCAGTGGTAGTGAGTGGTGTGTGTGTGTTATAAAGGTTGAGAGTGTTGAGGTCGGGGGTTCGAGTCTTGCTCACCCCTGACTTCCACTTTCCTTTTTTTTTCAAAAATTTATAAAAGTAAAGTTGTTAACAAGCTAAAAATAAGCATTTTTAATTAAAGCAACTTTTTATGAAAAGCCCTAAATAAGCTAGAAATTAGTTGAAAACTTGACAGAAACTATTTAGCTAATTTTTTTGGCTTTTTCTTAAACTAAATAAGCTAGAAACCTTAATAAGCTAAAATTTAAGACTAAATAAGCTATAATGAGCTAAACCTAAGCTAATGAGCAAAATAGAACTAAAAATAAGCAAGTAATAAGCTACAAAACTAAATAAGCCTAATCTTAAAATCAATTACCAAACAGTCCTTAAGGACACTTTGAGCTTAAAATTAAGCTAGCAAATAAGCACCCTATGAAGTGAAACTTGGTTCTCCTAAAAACTTGGCTTAAACTCTACCAGAAAATGCTTTTCAAAAGAGCTTAAAGCAACAAAATCTTATTAGAAAGAGCTTATGAAATAAGCTATTACAAGAAGTAGGCTTTTGGAAGCTTAAGAACTGAGTTTTACTAAAATAAGCTCACAGTCCTCAAATAAGCACTATTTTAAAAACCAAAAGTTGTTTTAGAAAGCTTGTGATATCTAGCAACTAATTATGATAAGCTAACTTAACTGAAAACACTTTAAACTAACTGAATTTAAAGATCTAAATAGCAAACTCAGGAAATTACTCTAAAAGCTCAAAAATTAATTAAGCTAAAATGCACTATAAGCTGCTTCTGAAGCTAGGCTTTTGAAAACTTATCTACCTACTATTAAGCTACAAATTTAATTCATAAAAACAGATCATATAAGCTAAAAACCTAAAATTAGAGGCTAAAAACCACCTACTACTGTTTTTGGTTTTTTAGAAATTTTAGTGAACTATGAATGCTAAATTAACCTAGATTATAAGCTAGAAATTTAAAAGCAAGAATTAATCTATCTAAACCTATATGTAAATTATTAACCTACTAAATTTTACTTATCAAATCCTACTTATGCTAGCTTAATAGTGATCAAAGAAAGTATGCAGTTAGGAACTGCAGTACTTATCTGATGCACTTGACAATTGGGTAAAACCCAAATGCAATTGCCCTTAATGGTCAAACCTGCATTTGACACACCCAATGAGTGTAAATGAATACTTAGCAAACAATATCCAAGCTCAAAGAAGCTTGGATCACATTTTTCTAACTAGCTTAAAAGAGAAAATCTCTCCTGGTGCAAAACTAAATAAAAGCAACCTTAACTCACTAAATTATGAAATCTAATGTATGAAAACACTTTTACTACTGATTTAAAGTGATTTTAAAACTAGTTCACAAAATTTTATCAACCATTTTTGACTTTTGAAGGTCAAACTCAACAAATCCAAACACTCTAAACATAGAAAATTCTATTTAAGCTTTTGAAATTAAGATTTAAAACTCAAAACTCAATAATAAAGCTTATAACAACCTAAATGAACATTTATCAACCAACAAATAAGCCAGAATCAAAGACCTTAAAGCTATGCTAATATTTTTAGTTTTTTAATGATTATATGAAAGATTAAAGTGAAAACTGAGATCTACACTAATTTAAGCTAAGACAGATGATAAAATAAGTTCATTAAGCACAATAAGACAATATCTAACACAAATAAGCTAATGAATAAGCAGACTAAGCAAATGATAAGCAACTAAGTAGATTTAAGCTAGAAAAGGAAATAGGGAACTAACCAAAACCTTAGCTAAACAAAGGTTGCATTTGCTCAAAGAGCTTGTCTACTAGCTCTGGCTTAATGTTAATAAGCCAATATAAGTCCTATGAACTCTTCCCTTTCTAGTTCATCATCCAAAAGCTCCAAGTTCCATAAGCAAAGGTTACTTAAGCTGATTTTAAAGTTTGAGTAGATTAAAACTTAATAGAGCTCAATTACAAGCTTAGAGACTTGTAAGAGCTTATAAGATGTTAGCCTCAATTTATTGAGTCGAACAAGGAAGTTCGGTCACTCTACGATGGAGCTTCGGTCTTTAATTAGTTAAT
>BQNB010188663.1:0-11932 GCA_026074375.1 Tanacetum coccineum | reverse complement strand
GAGTTCCTTCAAATGTTCAACATCCTTATGTCTAAAGTCAACTGTAGTACTTTTTCGAACTCAAATTCATATCAAAATGAAGGTTTTTAGCTCTTAAATGTTTTGAACTTTAAATTTATTAAAAATGTTATAGTATTTATAAATTTTCTCCATGTAAACGGCGATTTGTTCTTGGTTCCAAAAGTTTAAAATATACCCATTTGACTATTAAAAGTCAAAGGTGCACTCGTTTAGTACTAATGCTATCAATTCAGTTGCAGCCTTACTTTTTATCATCTGAAGAAGATGATCCTAGTGATATAGTATTAAAAAGACTCGCATGCAAGACTTTATGGCTGTAGAATGATAGAAAACCCTTTGAGTTATGATTTATTATTGACCACTATTTATAGTGGTAAAACCCTAATACCCTAAAAAAACACAGGAATGGGAAAAAAATCTTTGAAGTAGTTACACGGAACACAGACTTGGTAGCATTGTAGCATGGTTTGGCATGATCCATACACAAGTTTGGGGCGGGGGGGGGGGGACCATGATGTCAGCGTGGGATTACGTTAGAACTGCAACTGGTAGAATCCACTGACAGAGGTTGGGGTAGTGGTGACGATTGTTTGGTAGAAGTTGGTTGAGTTTGATGCAGCTACAAGGGTTGTGAAGAATATGTCTAGTGTGCTGGTTGATGGATATTGGAGTGTTAGGTTTGAGCATGTTTTATTGACGGGAACTGTGAGTTCGGCGGTGGTGGACGTGCAGGTGGTGGAAGCTAACAGGAAGATCAAGAAGATGATGAGAGACATTGTCTGTGTTTTTCTATAGATGTGTGACTGTGTGTTACTACTGGTAATATGTTACATAAAACATTGTTCGAGTCTAACGTTTTGTCTTCTTTTGGGTTGATGTAGTGCGCCCGTCCGGACCCGTCCGACCCGTTCGGATATGAGGCCCGTCCGGTATCTACGCGGACAGTTTTCTTGATGCCAAATGAGAATAGAAAACAAGATAATTCACTTTTTCTCGTGAAAAGATAATCGATGAACATAAATAACCATCGATTATTGTGTATCACGTGAAATTCAAATCTTATACAAAAAATAATTCAAACTTACATAACAGATCGAGGGCGCGTACAATCACGGTATCTTAACAATGTTTAGACATTGGATGTTTTAATTTTTAACCAATTTGAGAAATCAAGATACTACGTACATCGGTACATGATTATGAAATCTAAGTATCTATGTCATGCAGTTATTTTCCGGGGGGGGGCTCCCAAAGGGCATAGACCGATAAAACAGATTCATGTTCCTTCAGCCTCACTTAGACATGAGGAGTATCTATGTCATGCAGTTAGTTAATTGTTTACAACTTTACATAGCAAGATGTTCTAAAATCTGGGCCCTAGCAAGAGGAAATTTGGGCTGAAGAGATGCGCCCAAAATGGAACAAATGGTTGAATATCTCGATAACAAGGTTTGCAAACTCGCGCTCCGCTACGAGGTGTTTGCGTACTGTATTGTTTTACGGTTATTTGACACTTGTTGTGACCCCTCAGTAACGACTTGCTTATGTGAAAAATAGGTAAGACAGACTTAGTCAATCTTTGATGGACCAAATAATAATAATAAAAAAAACCAAAACGCGAGCCCAAGCCGCAATCCCAGGTCCAAGCGTGACCGCAATCCCAGGCCCAAGCGGGAGCCCAAGCGCCTGGTAAATGTATAGTAGATATAACGAGAAAAAATTATGCACGCGCGTTGCGGCGGGGCTATTTTTATGTGTTTTTCAAAGATAATTGATAGTTAAATCGAGCATTGGTAAATGAAAATGCACTCAATTCGCGCTAAAATTCTTGACAAACGTTAAAACGCCAACTTAACAATAAAATTGTAAATATAATTTTTTTCATTATTTATTTTTAAATACACTTTTGTGAGTACCTCGGATTGTCATTAAAATAATACTATAACACATGAATTCATGATAATTAGCTTCGCATTTCTATATATAACAATTCACAAAGTGAATTCACTATTCTTAAGAATAGTGAAATTCAATGGTAATCCTTAATTGTTAATTTTAAATACATGTTAGTTTTTGAATTTCCTTAAAAACATACATTGTTAGTCCTTAGTGATTACATTTTAGTCATTCGATTTTACATTGTTAGTCCTTATTGAATAGAAATATACATTTTTCTTCTTTAGTGGTTAAGTTTTTTACATTTTAGTCTTTCATTAAATATACACTATTCCTTAGTGGTTGGTTTTTATTACATGTTAGTCCTCCGACTTTACATTATTAGTCCTTATTAAATATTTTCCTTGATGGTTAATTTATTTTACATTTTAGTCTTTCGATTAAACATATGCTATTACTCCTTGGTGGTTAGTTTTTATTACATGTTAGTCCTTCGACTTTACACTATTAGTCCTTATTGAATATTAATATATATTAATTTTCACTGTTCAAGCAATAGTAATATGCACCATTAGTCTTTGATGGTTAATTTTAAACATATGTTAGTCCTTAAAATTTTCTAATAACATATATTATTAGTCTTTGGTGGTTATTTTTACATGTCAGCCTTTCGATTTTACATTATTAGTCCTTATTGAATAGAAATTAACATCATCCTTCCTTTGTGGTTAATTTACTTTACATTTTAGTCCTTGGATCAAATATACACTATTATTCTTTTTTGGTCAATTTTTATTACATGTTAATCTTTCGGCTTTGTCTTATTAGTTCTTTTTTCTTGGTTAAATTTTTTTATTACATGTTAGTCATTAGATTAGATATACATTATTATAATTTTTTATGTCTGGATGTATTAATTCAAGATCAATCTAAAAAGAAGTTCATCTTGCTATAAATATATATATTTTTTTTGGCCGGCGTTACTACACTGTTATGGCGGCGTTGCCCACGGCGTTGGGGTCTGGCGTTGGCCGCCCATGCACGTTTGGGTTGATTTAAAAAAAAAATTCATTTACCCCCACCACTAAACGGCTATAAAATTAGTTTTAATTATTCCCCCTTTATTTTTAAAAAGTTACGAAAACACCCCCTAACGGCTAGTTTTATTAAAAAAAAAAAAAATTACAAAACAAAGCCCCTACTCGCTAGATTTAAAAAAAAATTTTATTTTACCCCCCCTCACACAACTCATTAAAAATACTTCAATACCTCAAAAATGATTTTTCTCACAAAAAAGAACATACATTTACAACAAAAAACACTACAAACTCTTTCACAATGAATCAAATCGAACCGTTTTTGATTATCGATGAGGAAACAGACGCATTTCTATTTACCAAAAGTCAGTTTGAATATCACGAATAGTCTACTACTACAAGAAGCTAAACCAACTATATAACCCGAACAACGTTCTCCGTGACCGTAGAAGATGCCGAAAGACGTCTACGTGCTGATTTATTTAGATGATCATTGTAAGTTATCCGTTATACTATTTTCGGAGAAGAATTCGTATGGCCGTAAACTTTTTTTCCTAAAAATTGTCAATATGGCATTTCAAGTTATACGCCAATCCTCTCCCACAACATTTCATTTTTCTTTTCCCCCCCCCCCCTTTTTCAAATCTCGACTCGATGAACGTGACGAATGATTAATTATGCTCTTAATGAATGCACATTGCCATACCCAAATGGCATACGCAGCACACCGACGCGTTTGATGAATAAAAAGCAATTGAGTGCGCAATCTGCACTAGATGCTCTATTTTTCTTCTAAAATGTCATCATAGAATTGTATATGCCGAGTATTTAAGAAAGCCAAACTTGAATACGTTGAAAAAAACAACAAAAGCATAACAATAGTTCATGGTTTTCGGAATGCTGGAATATAGATTTGTATCCCTGGTGGAATGGAAAAAATTTCTATTGACATGGCAAAGGTCAATACGGTAGGGGTTGATAAAAAAATACCCAACTATAAATGCTAATAAGCTGTATCTTCGCAAGGATAATGATGATTTTGTGGCATGCGTTTTTATGTGATGGGCGGTGCGAATAACGATATAAATGTTTTAGTATAATTCTCCGATATTTCGACGACCTAAATTAAGATGAACATAGCCCATGTGGTTCCTTATGTGGAAAAACGGAGTTTTCAGTATCGAAATGGGTATTTAACTTGGCTGCTGGAATTTAGCCCTAGTGCAATTTTCGTCCGAAAAAAAAAATCTACAACGGTTTGCAACTGCTCCGAAGCATACGAACTTTAAACAACGTCAAGAAAGTGCACGAAAGATGTCCGAACGTGCTTTCTTGTTCTCCAAGGAGGTTTTTTTGGGGACTTATTACAACAACCGGCCCTTGCATACGAGAGTCAACACAATACGTAGAATCAGTATCTGGTATCAGTAATGGCATAAAATGATTTTAGAAGATCAAAAATATGTCGGATGTTTGGCTGGAAACATGTGTATTCTAACCTGCAAGTCTCTGCAAACAGTGTGATCGATCGATGACAACCCAACTGTCGTAAAGCAAAAAGAATTAAGAGACACAGATACGCATATTAGTCTCCAACAAAACCTAATGAACCATATTTGCGCCGAAGTTGAAGAAGCAGACGGAGAAGATTATGTCTTCGGGGCTAATTTTTTTATTTTTTTTTAATTTTCGGAATTTTTTTTAATTTTGGTGTTTTTTTTTAGTATTGATGTGTATTTAAATTTATGAATGAAATTGTTAGTGTTGTTAAAAGAATGAAATAATTGTTTAGGGTTATTTAATGAAAATTAAGATTGGTGGTGTTATTTGGTGTTTATGTAGGGGATGGTGATGGTGTATGGTGTTATTCTGATGTTGGCAAGCAAAAACTTGTGTTGCCAAATTATGATACCTATGCTCAAAAAAGATGTTCATCATTGCATATAAATAAAAATATTTTTTCTCCTGCACTACGCGCGGGCATTTGGTCAAGGGACTACCGGTGTTGGTCAACGTAAACCACAAGGACCACTGGTGTAGTTTACTCTTATAACTATTATCATCATAGATGTAAAACACTGTTAATCTAAACAACTGTTCATGGTCTGCCCTAAACGTGTTAACCCAACCCATACATTGACCCATCTCACGTATCCAATTTTTTTTAAAGATATCCTCTGCCTAGATAAGACATAATACCATCTACACCATCCCAGATTATTCTGGAACACACATACACCGCCAAACCAGAAGGGGGTGTTAGGGTTTGATGATGTGGGTTTCTAATTTGGTTGGGTTATGGTGTTGACCACAAAGTCCATTGAAGCTGCCTACTTTTTTAATGCAAACTTTTTGATATTGTCTGCAACTGATACGAGGGTATGGGTTTAACATATATTTTCTTTGTTTGAACTTTAGAGGATACAATCTCCGATACCAGGATTTAGCAGTGGTGATTTTTTTAATAATGTAGAGTTTATGGCTCACAGACATAAAGATGAATCTTTAAAGTTACCACTCCCTCATTCTCGACACTTCTTCATGAAATTACACCAAGGTTAACAAACTTATCAGGTAGGTGCTTATTCTATAAAAATTCAATTTCTCTTTTATCTATTTGAATGCAAATTTATGTTGACAGTTTTTTTAGTAACAGGGGTTTATAAAGTGCTCAACAAGTGTTTGATGTAATGCTTCTACGACAAAGCAAAGGTATTTCTCATGTATTCTTTCATATGGCAGCCACTTTTTGAGATTTTTTTTAGTTTATCTTTTCTACATTTCAAAAAATTGTTGCAAAATCTGCGAGAAATTTGGCACAAAATCTGAAAAATTGCTCATATCGATTGCTGAATGAAACTGTTGGGGGTTTTCTAGGATTGCTTATTTAAACTGCCGTTTTTGGTTTGGCCTTAATGTGCGCTGAATACACAGGACCAAATTGCCAAACGCACCATATATCGACTTTTATGATAAGGTGTGCTTGATTTTTACCTCATTTTCATAAAAATACATAAATGTGAATGTGAATGTATCAATAAACTCTCGTCGTTTATTTCCAGAGCTTTCCCACACATCCACACATACGTAACCACAGCTTTCGCACACACGCCTAACGACCGCCTTCGCCGCTGTTGATCTTCCCTTACAGCTGACATGCGCTATACATAAAGACGAGGTTCGTGTTTCATTCTTACCGTGGTTTATAGTCATTGGTTTTAGTGTTTAAGCTCAAATATTAAAAATTATTGGGGTTGGTTTCCTTTTGTTTGTAGCTATAGGAATTTGGATGAGGCTCTGAGGAAAATTTATCAAGGAGCTGCTATGATTAGGACTAATAGAGAAACTGATGTAAGTTGTTTTATCTTAATTTGTGAATATAGAGTTTAGATATTCATATGGGTTAATTTGGGTGTTACCATAAGTGATAATTAGCTTTTGTATTTTAAAAAATGTTTATGGTTATTTTAATCGTTTTCAGCATATTATTGCAAGTGTCAACATGTCAGGCAAGGTCACGGCCTTCATGAGCTTATCAACATGTCAGTAAACACAACACGTTACAGGTACTTTTACACAGCTCTTCACCAACCTATAACTGTTACTCTAATTATTTATAATTATATCTAACAGAATTGTTTGTATTTGTAATAGAGTCAGTTGCAATGATCTCACGGTTCTTCGTCTTATCGCAGTGATGCGATTATATCATCTTTCATCATTGTAAGTCTCGGCATCATCAAATTAGACTTTACTTTATTAGGTTCTTTGTTTTGGTTATTAGCTATTTTTCGGGACTTATGACCTTACTTGATAATGAAAAGGCCGATAAACGCAGTTTTAAGAAATTATGAGCTTATCAAAATGAGCTTATGGACAAGTCTATTAGCTCAAGTTGATAAGCTCATAGGCGACTATTAACTATATTTAAAAAGTAATTTGACATGTACCAAAAATTAGTTAATTGCAAATTATGCTTATATTGCTTATTTTGGGGTGAAATAACCAGTTTTTAAGGATGTTTGGGATTGCTTTTCTATTCCTGTTTCGGCTTAAAAGTAAGTACTTAAAAATAAGTACTTTCTAAAATAGGGTTTGAATCTGCTTATTCTGTAAAAGATACAAACTATTTTCGCTAATGTTGGTTGGTTTTGTTAATTGCATAGGAAAGAAAGATTCAATGCTGAAATGTAAAGATGTTGTTTGATTCACGTGTTACTCATGCGCCTTACAACATCTGGATTGAATTATGTGGCGACTGATGGAACGAAAATTCAACATCTGCTTGCAGTCTGAGAGGAAAAGGACAGGCGCATATTGTTCCTGGCAATATACGTGGTGTGCTATAAGACTATACTACAACTGAGTATTTGAAAGGAATAAAGGTAAGAGAAGCCAAGTTTGCGTTTTTGAAACTGTATTTGCGTTCTACAAAGTTTTGCACTTTTGCAGAACTATGTCCAAAAAACGGGATCATTATGCTTTTTTCAAAACGTGTCTAGATTTCTCGGATTATTTAACTAAAAATAGTTCAAAACACCACCTTTAATTAAGTTTTTCTTCACTTTATTTCTTTTTCTTTTAAATTGTATTGCTTTCTTGATTTCTCATTTGTATTATCCTAGCTTTGGCAGCCTGGGCCTGAACTGTTTTGGCACCATAACATAAAGACTGTCCAAAAAATGGTTGAACTGGCTTTATTTTAGTCGTAGCAGGTAAAAACCAGAGTCAACATACTTGATCACACCAATTTTGATTAGTTAAAGTGTTATCCAACTTACCTGACCCGTCCATTAACTTATGAATTATGTTTGGTTTGCGTAGACTGGTAGGCTGAGTTGGGATGTTCCTCTCAGAAGAAGAGGCTCATTAGGTGCGAGTTTAAGTGGCTTGAAGCAGAATATACATGCCTCAAACAACACGTTCCAAACCATCCTAACTAAATTTAAGCTCAAGGGTCTACACATTGTTGCTTTCGTAGCGCTTTCAGGTAATCTTTCAAGTCAGAAAATGAACATAAGCGATTCCATGTTGCTTGAGGTTGTATTATTTGGTGCCCTCATTGATTCCAAATTCTATATTATGTATGTTTACCAGATACGTTCCGTGGCAAGGTTCTTTAGAGTTCCTGGGAATCAGCTTGGGTAGCAAAGTTGCCCTTTAAATTATTCTAAATTCTACATTATGTATGTTGCCATTAGAGAGACCTGCTGCACAGAAAATAAATATATTTTCTGGTGAAGCAACTATCAAGTTCCCGCAAGCAATACATATGGCTAGAGGAGGAGCAAGTTTCTATTTATTATACCTTCTTTCAAAATTTTTATCTACCATATTCCACTCATAAGCTTATTGAACAGGTTTCCTGTCATATTTTCTAACTTATGGGCTTATCTACCATATTCCACTCATAAGCTTATATATGGAAAATAAGCTGAATAATACGAGCCGTGTCATTCAAGCTCATAATCCCGAAAATAAAGCTCAAACAAACACCCTTTAAAGCTGTTTATGTGAACCATGTATGCATATATTACGGAAACATTAGCTTTATGTTACAAATAATAGCAGATTTTCATACTCAGACTACCATTAAATAATTGAACATAAAATCGTTCAATTCATATTTTTCTAAATTAAGTATTGAATCTGCTTTGCTTTTCATGATAATCAATTCATAATAAGTAATTTGAAACTGCTTTTCAGTTTAAAAAATGATCAACCGTGTATCCAAAAGGTTTTTTTACGCACCAATAAAATTTCTTATATGCTAAGCCATATGTCATAACGTTATAAGAAGATATATAATTAGAAATGGTTTTGTTCTCTTTTTTGTTAGCAGGATGAGGGAGAGTATCATCCGCTCATAGAACCATCGCCTTCGTATGGCCGTGTAAGAGATGGGCTTGGAGGGTGGCTCAGTAGTCTAATAGGTGGATCACACCTTACTGATGTTGTTATTTCAGGTATATTTTTCACCACGGCTAAACATGATAAAATTATTCGCAACTACAACCATAAATATATATGAATGGGTGGGTTTTCTTTTGTAAAGGTACATGTGCCATTCTCTGCTCGGATGTTTAATAAGAGATTCATAATGTACGGCATGTGGTTCCTATGGATCAACCAAAGGCAACTCAAAGCATGTTAAAGAGGTGGATGAAGTGCAGCTGAGCCAGAATGCATTCATTCTTCCGGGTAATGTTGGGAAAATGCTATTGAATATGCCAAGAAACACAATCTACCTGTTTCTGTGATAAAGACATCCATCTACAATAGAGACAGAAGTTTATGGCATCTCAGTCACGACGTACTTTGATTTAGTATTGCTACCAACTCTTTAGCACAAGTAGATAGTCTTCAGTATTAGAAGTTTAATTACTTGCCAAAACACGATAATTCTTAAAAACATGTTTGTGTATATGTAGGGGCAGGCGGTCATGTGTCGTTGTTGTTGTTGGATACTTACAGATGTATGCTGGGACGATATGCTGGAACAACAACAAAATTCTTTAACATCTTTCTGTTCCAAGTGTGAGGCCTTTGTTCATTGCAATTTATTTGACTTTTTTTTACTTTGTCTTTGGTTTCGCGGATACATTCCCACTCAATATTCATTCGAAATCGATTCGCAAAAAATTATGCCCCGCGGCAACGCGCGGGCAACCTTGCTTGTTAATATTATTTAAATTCACAAACACATTACTAACATACAAACAAATCTTTTTTCTAGTTCTTAACTAAAGGTCAAACTAAAAAAAACTAAAACACTACAAAGTATAAACCATCTTCTTCAACCATACCTCATCTTTTTATTTTGCCTTAACCCCTCTTTTTATTCAACCACAAGCCATACCAAAACAAAAACATATCTATATCATCTTCAAAATTACTAATAAACACAACATAAATATCATAAATTTATACAATCTTCATTAAATCCTAACATACCCATACAAATAGTCAAAAACTCACAATCAATATCACCACGCAACATCAAAACGTAACTGGATATCGCATGACCACAACCACTAGCACCACCATGCCATCGTGGTTGGGTGTCGTCTGTTGTGGTGGTGATGGGTGACAGTTAGTCATAGTGATGAAGATGTGGTGATTTAGGGTTGGGGTTCCTAGTTTATAATAAAATTTGAGGTTTTTCGTTTTCTATTTAATTGTAGGAATTGCTTGAAATATTTATGTTGTTTGAATGTGTATTTATCATACATCGAGTTAATTTTGTGATCTGGATTGAAATTCTAGGGTTAAGGTTTTTTGTTTTTTTCAATTTGAGGATTTTTGTTGAAGGGATGGTGTTTGGTGGGAGTTTGACCCGCGTTTATGTAGCGGTGTTATGTAACCGACGGCTAATCGTGTTGGCCAGCGATTGGTTGTGGTGTATGCTTTTGTGTTCTTGAAGAAGAGTAAGAAATGTTTATGTTCTTGAAGAAGAGAAAGAAAAAGATGAATATAAAGAAAAACATATTAAAAAGTGGGTGATAGATGTAAATAGTTTAAAATGAAAGAGGGAATGTGTGGTTGTAGTAATTGTTTTTCTAACAATGGGATGGATGAAAAGAACAAAACGTCCTCACAATTAACAGTCAAAGTTAGTCAAACTAATGTTTTGGACCAAAAATGTTACGGGTGGACCAAATCAGGACAGGATCCATTACATTTTAAACTATTAGACCAGAACCGTTATACCCGCAAACCACAAGGACCAAAAATGTAATTAACTCCCAAGTTTATTTAGAAGCGATATATTGAATAATTTTAGAACCTACTTTAAAAACCACCTTGGATCTAGAATGAAAAAGAAAGACAAAAGGCTAGAGGAAAAGAAACTTAGATGTAGAAAAGACCGGACATTGTTGTCGGAAACATGATAAGAATATGTAGTATTTTGTGTAAAAATATGACTAGTATGTCAGTTACTTTGTTTTTAGCCCAAGTTTTATACTTCCTCCGTCCCAAATTAATTGTCCCCCGACAAAAAAACACACAGTTTAAGAAAACATAATCATTACTGCATTCTCTTTTTTACTTTTTTACATAATGACAGTTTTACCCTTATGAAATTAATTAAAGCTTTGAATAAAGTTTATAATTTCTAATATCATTAGGGGCAATATAGTAAACTTGCTACATTACTCACAACTATATTTGAAAGATGACAATAATTTTAGGACAACCAAAAATGGAAAGAGAGACTATTAATTTGAGACGGATGAAGTATGTGGTCAAGAAGTGTCACGCGTGATATTTTCTTTAAATTTGTTAGAGTAAAATATTCTTTATTGTATAACTAGTGTGGGAATAAAATATGTTACTTATTTTTCTTATCATGTATTTCTTTTTTCTTCACATCAAATTGTTTCAGGAAATGCTTTTGCAATGTGGTTTATTTATGTCTACTACACCTTAAAAATATGTCATTATTACCTTATTTAACTATTGATTGATTTGTTTACTTATTAACTTAACATAAATATAAAACATCTTCTCTTGTATAGATTTAACAAAATGGTATCCAATTTTTTTTGTTACTATTTGTGTTTATTTTACCCGGCTCGACCCGACCTATTTAGTGATGGGCACAGTAACATGTTGATTTTACCGATTCGATTATATAAGGAACCACCTTACATTTAGCTCTAGCTCCGCCACTGGAGATAGGTATGCTATTCATTGCTACAATTTTTTTATATCATGACTTGTTTATTGATTGATTTGCTTTTATGTTTGATTTATGGTGAAATTATAATTTGGATTCATACTCAATTTTATGATGAGATTCTATGCATATCAAGTGTTTAATAAAATGTCTATAAAGCTAACTTTGTAAAAAAACTTTTGCCTTTTGATAACTACTTTTTTTAACGACATTTTATATAAAAACTAGCAAGGAGCTAAGAAAAGATTACAAAATAATGGAACTAGGATTTTTCATCCAAGTGTTCCAATCAAAATTT
>BQNB010188662.1:0-11933 GCA_026074375.1 Tanacetum coccineum | reverse complement strand
TGCTTATTTTAGTCATTTAATGCTTATTATGTTCTTTAGTTAGCTTAGATTTTAATTTGCTTGCTATTTTATAAAACCTGTCAAAAAAACTAAAAATATTAGCATAGTTGAGTAGCTTATTAATATGGCTTATTTGATTAATGAAAGTTGTTCATTAGGTCTGTTTATAGCTTATCATTGTCTGGTATTTGCAGTTTGTACCTTAATTCTCAAATTCATAAGCTAAAAATGAGTTTGAGACACTTAAAGGGGTGTTTGGTTTAACCTGTTTAATGGGTCAAAATGGATGAAATCTTGCTTTGTGCTTTTGAGTCAGTTTTGATTAGTTAAAAGTAGTCATAAAAGTCATTTTGTTTATGTTTTTAAGTGAAAAATATCAAAATCATTGGTTATACAAATAGTTGTTTGAATCTGAGAACATATAGCTTATTATACAAGCTTATTTGATTAGACTTGTGATTTTTTGTGAGAATTTGATGTTTATGTGTTTGTTTGAGTGCTAAAACAAAGTCCATAAGACCTGCATTTGTCATTTGTGTGATTTTTCCAAAACTGTCAAAAAGTGCTAAGTGTTGAAGAGTTTGAGAAATTGCTTTTTCAAATACTTATTGTTGCTTATTGTGAATTTCAAACTCCTTTTTGAGTGTTGATTATTGTTCTTTGAGGTCTAAACTTAATCTGTTTATATCTTAAAAGTCCATAAGGATCTGTTTGTTTGCTTATTTTTAAGCTCAAAAGTGTAGTTTTGTTAAGATTTCATAAGTTAGCTAAAATTTGTCTAAGTGTTGAATCTGTGTGAGATAGCCTTTTCATGAAGCTTTTTAAGAGCTTATATGAATTTCAAAATGCTTTTTCTTTGTTGCTTATTGTAGCTTTTTGGCCATTCTTCTTAGTGGTATAAGCCACTAAGCCATAAGGATCTTTTTTCTAGCTTATTTTTAAGCTAGAAAAGTCCCTATTGGCCTTTTGGCTTATCAGTTTTGGCCAAAAGGCTCATTTGCTTATTTAAGCTTATTTGCTTATTTCCCCTGCTTGTTTAGATGTATTTCAGCTTATTAGGTTAGATTAAACCTATTTTAGCTTATTCCCTTTAGATTAGAGCTTATTTGAGCTTATTTGCAGTTTAGCTTTAAAAAAATTAGTTTTATAGCTTTTTAAGTTTCCTGACATTTTAGCTTAATTTAGTGCTTATTTTTGGTCAAATTTGCTTATAAGGTGTGGTTAAGCTCCTGTCTTAGCTTATTACACTTTTTGGTTTGCTTATTTGAGCCCAAGTAGTAAAACAGTTAGCATTTTTATAATTTAGTGGTGTTTAGCTTATTTCTGTCTTATTTAGCTTATTCGTGGTTTTTAAAAAAGGTGCCTTTGTAAAAAGTGCTTATTTTCAAGTGTTCTTAAAAGTTGTAAAAAATGGCAAAAATAAAAACACTTGGGATAGTGGGAAGTCCCGGGTGAGCAAGACTCGAACCCGGGACCTCTACCACCATCGACCAAGCATTTTAACCCAATACACTCAACCATTGTGCTACATTAGCTCATCCGTTAGAAGTTTCCTTTAGTTAATATTTATACACATTTTGAGCTCTTTTGTATAATAAGCTGTTTTGGCTTATTTCACATCTTATTCTATAAGCTGTTTTCACGAGCTTATTTTTCCTAGATTCCTCACAGTTCAAGTTATTTTTCGTAATTTTTTTAGAATTTTTATAAAATGTTTAGTATTTTTTTAAATTTAATTTTCTTTAAAATCGTTTTTAATTCATAAAAAATTATAAAAAAGTCAAAAAAATATAATTCTTTTTTAGTAAAAAATTTTTTAACATTTAGAACCTATGAAAAATATATTTGCTTTCGTAGGGTTTAAATTGCAAAATTTCTATTTTTAAAGAACGGGATTGAATCTCGTTCACGTTTTTAGAGTTTTTAAGCCCTAAACACCTTCGTTTTTAGTCTAGTTTTCTTTGTTTTAGCTTTTTAGTCAATTAAGTCTTATAAAAACCAAAAAGATCATTTTAGGCTTAATTTTGATAATTTAGGTTTTTTTAGGTCCCGTTTAGGATTCCCGTTTTGCGTTTTTAGTTCAAATTTGTCTTCCCTTAAGTATTTTTAAGTTTTTGTGTTAATTTTCTCGTAGTTTTAGAAAACCAATATTAATCTTGTCCCATTCAAGCTTCGATTCTCAAAACGACTCTCGACTTTCAATTGCATTCCTCGTTGGGGATAATGACCCGGGAATCATACTCCCGGATTACTATAATTGTGATTTTTTTGATTCCTACCCTCTTATTTTTCTATATTATATATTATAAGTATATCTTATATTTATATTTATATATTATATATTATTAAAGGTATAATCAGAATCGATCAAGAGACCTTAAGGTGTGCTTCCGAGCAACACCGTTCCCAAGGGAAGATCTTAAAGCTATTACCACACGAAGTGGTATAACTTTAGCTGGACCCTATGTTCCATCTCCTCCTTCGTCTTCTTCTAAGGAGGTGGAACGAGACCCGGAGTCGACCACGGACCAAGTACTCACCGAGAGTAACACAAGAGTCCCACCTTCGGTAGTCCAGCCGTCTCCCGCTTCTACTTCTTCTGAGCTTCCTCCTGCTCCTGTTTCTTCTCCTATGATTCCTGAGCAAAATCCACATCAACCTCCAATACCATATCCTTCGAGGTTGAATAAGGAGAAGCTTCAAGGCAAAGCTGATATACAAATTCACAGTTTCTTGCAAATGTTTAAGAAAATATACTTCAATATCAGTTTGGCCGAAGCTTTAGCTCACATGCCTAAGTTTTCTAAAATGGTTAAAGATCTTCTTACTAATAAGGAGAAACTTCTTGAATGGGCAAATACTCCATTGAATGAGAACTGCTCAGCTGTGCTCCTTAAAAAGTTACCTGAAAAACTAGGAGACACTAGGAGGTTTCTCATTCCATGTGACTTCTATGGGCTTGAGTCATGCATGGCCCTAGCCGATCTAGGTGCTAGCATAAACTTAATGCCCCTTTCTATGTGGAAGACACTATCTCTTCCCGAGCTTACTCCCACTCGGATGACCCTCGAGTTAGCTACCCGGATTGTTGCTTATCCAGCCGGTATAACCGAGGATGTTTTCCTTCATGTGGGAAAGTTCACTTTCCCGGCTGACTTTGTTGTAGTCGACTATGATGTTGATCCTCGGGTCCCTCTTATCTTAGGAAAACCTTTCTTGAGGATGGCCCATGCTCTAGTCAACGTACATGGAGAAGAGTTAACTCTTCGAGTCGGTGATGAGAAATTGGTTTTCAACGTTGAAAGCACCTCGAAATATCCTCGAAAGCATGGTGATGAATCTATCCATAAGATTGACATTCTTGATATCACATGCGAGGATCATTTCCATGAGGTGTTAAATGTTTAAAAGTCAATTAATCCATTGAGTGGCAGTCTCACTCCTTCTTCTGACCCCGTGGTCGCACCTCTCACCCCTTCTCTCACTCCCTTCGGGGATAGTGATTTTATCTTGGAGGAGATCGACATGTTTCTTGCTTCTAATGATCCTACATCACCGGATGTCGATGATGGAACATTTGATATGAAAGGAGATATCCGTATTATTGAGACATTATTAAATAATGACATCTCGAATGATCTCCCTCCTCCTCTTCCTGTGTTTGTGATTAATGAAACTGAAAAGATTAAATCTTCTATTGATGATTCTCCAGATCTTGAGCTCAAGGACTTACCTCCCCACCTCGAGTACGCGTTTTTAGAGGGAACTTCTAAGTTACCCGTTATGATCGCTAAAGACTTGAAGAGGGAGGAAAAGGAACAGCTTCTAAAGGTTTTAAAGTCACATAAACGTGCCATCGCTTGGAAAATATCAGATATTCGGGACATTGATCCTAATTTTTGCACCCATAAGATATTGATGGAGGACGACTTTAAACCGGTTGTTCAGCACCAGAGACGGGTAAATCCTAAAATCCATGAAGTTATTAAAGCAGAAGTTATTAAACTTCTCGATGCTGGATTAATTTACCCTATCTCTGATAGTCCTTGGGTGAGCCATGTTCACGTCGTACCCAAAAAGGGGGTATGACGGTTATTGCTAATAAAAATAATGAGTTGATTCCTACAAGATTGGTCATGGGTTGGCGCGTTTGTATTGACTACCGAAAGTTAAACAATGTCACCCGTAAAGACCACTTTCCTCTACCTTTCATGGACCAGATGTTAGAACGTTTAGCGGGAAATGAATTCTATTGTTTCTTATATGGTTTTTTTGGATACTTTTAAATTCCTATTGATCCCCAAGACCAGGAGAAAACCACCTTCACCTGTCCTTATGGAACATTTGCTTACCAAAGGATGCCTTTCGGTCTTTGCAATGCTCCCGGGACTTTCCAAAGGTGTATGGTGGCTATTTTCCACGATATGATTGAGAAAACCATGGAAGTCTTCATGGATGACTTTTCGGTCTTTGGGGATTCCTTTTCGTCTTGCCTTTCCCATTTAGATATGATGCTAAAACGGTGCGAAGACACCAATCTAGTTCTAAATTGGAAGAAGTGCCATTTCATGGTCAAAGAGGGCATTGTCCTCGGCCATAAGATCTCTAAAAATTGTATTGAAGTTGATAGAGCTAAAGTGGATGTAATTGCAAAACTTCCTCCTCCGACCACGGTTAAAGGAATTAGGAGCTTCTTGGGTCACGCCGGCTTTTATAGGAGATTTATCCAAGATTTCTCCAAAATAGCTCGGCCGATGACCCACTTGTTGGAAAAAGACACTCCTTTCTTCTTCTCGTCTGAGTGTCAATCTTCTTTTGAAATTCTTAAAAAGAAGTTAACCGAATCTCCTATTCTTGTGTCCCCGGACTGGGACTTACCATTTGAATTATGTGTGATGCTAGTGATTTTGTTGTAGGAGCTGTTTTAGGACAAAGAAAAGATAAATATTTTAGGCCTATACACTATGCGAGTAAGACCTTATCGGATGCTCAAACTAATTACAACAGTTCTACTGAAAAGAGCTTTAGCTGTGGTGGAAATGCATTCAGAAATTTCGGTCTTACCCTTGATTTATCAAAGACAATAGTGTATGATGGATCACTCGGCTTTTAAATAGTCCATTATGCTAAGCAAGATGCTAAGCCGAGATTGCTCCGGTGGATTCTCCTGCTCCAAGAATTTAATATCGAGATTCGCAATAAAAAAGGAGCAGAGAATCTCGCGGCCGATCATTTGAGCAGATTAGAAAATCCTCATTAAGGGGATCTCGTTGGATTGGAAATGAATGACAATTTTCCACACGAGTCCCTTAATATGATTTCTCTTAATCCTGATGATGAACCCCCATGGTTTGCCGATATTGCAAACTACCTAGCGGGTAATGTGCTTGTTAAAGGGATGTCATCCCAGCAGAAAAAGAAATTCTTTAAGGATGTTCGACATTATTTCTGGGATGACCCTTATCTCTTTAGGATTTGTTCTGATCAGATTATTAGGCGGTGTGTGGATGGGCAGGAAGCTATGGATATCCTTCTAGCTTGCCATCATGGTCCCACCGGGGGACATCATGGCCCGAACTACACCGCCAAGAAAGTTTTCGACTTCGGTTTCTTCTGGCCCACCATATACCACGATGCCCACGACATGGTCACACACTGTGACTCATGTCAACGTCAGGGAAAAATCTCACAGAGGGACGAAATGCCCTAAAATCCTGTTCAGATTTGTGAGATCTTTGACGTGTGGGGCATCGACTTTATGGGCCCGTTCCCGTCTTCACGAGGGAACCGATATATACTCGTGGTTGTCGACTATGTGTCTAAATGGGTTGAAGCGAAAGCGCTCCCCACTAACGACGCCCGAGCTGTTGTTAAATTCTTAAAACAATTATTTTCTAGATTTGGAACCCCACGGGCCATTACTAGTGATCGAGGGACGCATTTTTGTAACGAACAATTTTCTAATGTTCTTAAAAATTACGGTGTTACACATAAGCTTTCGACCTCGTATCACCCTCAAACAAGTGGCAAGGTGGAGGTGTCCAATCGTAGTTTAAAAAGGATATTAGAAAGGACAGTAGGCGAGCATCGAGCAAAATGGGCTGACAAATTAGATGATGCATTATGGGCTTTCTGTACCGCTTTCAAGACACCTATCGGTTGTACTCCTTATAAGCTCGTGTACGGTAAAGTGTGTCATCTCCCCATTGAGCTCGAGCACAAAGCCTACTAGGCCTTGAAATGGGCTAACTTTGATCTAAAAACTGTGGGTGATCACCGAAAAGTTCAAATGAATGAATTAAATGAACTTCGGGATCAAGCATACGAGAATTCTTTGATCTACAAAGAAAAGACAAAGAAGATACACGATGTAAATATCAAAAATTGAGAATTTCATGTCGGTGATCGTGTTCTTATTTTTAATTCTAGATTGAAGATTTTCTTGGGCAAATTTAAATCCCGCTGGTTCGGCCCGTTTACGATTGTTAAAGTATTCCCATATGGCACCGTCGAGTTATCCCAACCCGATGGTCACAACTTCAAGGTAAATAGGCACCGGATCAAACACTATTTTGGAGGGGACATCCCTGCTATGGATGTCCTGTATCTCTATTTATCCCCCAAGGACAACTAAATTCGGGGGCGAGTCAAGCTAGGGACTTGTTAATAAACAAGCGCTTCTCGGGAGGCAACCCGTGTCTGTTCTTCTTTCTATTTTCTTAATGAATAATTGTGTGATTATATAGCCCTGTTGTGGGGGTGTGCTTCTTTCTATGGCTTGTGGTACCGTTTTTGCTTGCAGGATTCCTTAAGATCGTGAAGACCCGTGCTTGTTTTCAATCCTCCAATCATCCGGTCTCCGATCTTCTGTTTATTTTGGAATCTTCAATCCTGATTATGTATATTTATTGTGTTTCCCATTTCACACTTAGAATTACTAGCATTTGCCTTTTTCGTTCCTAAGTGTGGGGGTGAAACCCGACATTTTTGAACATTAGGGCCAATGTTCGGTTCTAAGTGTGGGGGGATTTCTATCGAAATATGATCTTACCTGTGCCTTGCTGTGTCCTTTGCAACCCCGTTTTGACCTTAGTTTTTTGTTTTATTTGCTCTACTAAAAAAACTCTTAGTTATTGTTAGATATGTGAATAAGTAGGCCCGTAGAACTAAAAAGATTTTTGACTTGACCGAGTTATGCACTCTAGCTTTCCCCTTAGCTTTCGAGACTAAGCGTTTGCTTAACTTTAAAATTTTGCAAAGAACAAAAAATGATAGAGTTGAATATAAGTTAGATGCTAAGCGTAGAGTAGTTGGATCTCTTTAGAGCTTATAGAGGTTAATTGTGGCTTTTTGCTCCCACCAGCGTAATAAACGTTATACAATTGTTAAATAAATAAAGTTACTTTGGTTTTTGCGATTCTTAGTTTAAATCCCTTCGTAGAGATTCCTTATGGTGAAAGTAAGGTACACATCGAGGTTTTGTCAGTGTTGTGGGGAAATAGGCTACCGATTCCTGACGGCTCACTACCGTTGTCTAGGTAGTTAAAATACCACAGGACTTGAAATTTGGCTATAATAATAATGTGATAAACCGAAGCCGAAATAAGACAACTGCATCTTGTCGGTTAGGACGCCTGATGTTGCAGTCGGTTTACACTAGGGTGGTCGGTAATATTCACTATTAAGAAAACTGTGGGCTGATAAATGATTTCTGGACCAGGCTAGGCTCGGTCATAACACAGAATGTGGTAGTTTTCAACAAAGGAAGGCCTCCGGAATAGTAAGTAAGAGATAATTAATATATCCAGGACTGAAATAAAGTTTACTGGACCACGGTCGGCTCAACTTACCTATGTGGCAGTTTTCATATAATGGTCGAGCGATATCCTGGTCGAAATAAGACTTGGGACCATGGTCGGCTGCATACCGACAATGTGTGTGTCGAGGGATGTGCTGTTTAAAAGGGACCCAGAGGAGGGGATTGTGCATGTTGTAATAATTAGTTATTATTAGATAAAGCTCCAAAAATTCATAATAAATAAGCTCACCTCGATCTTCTGACGCACTGTGAGTTGTAGTGGAGTGTTCGGATGGAATAGAAAAAGGCGATGAACGACCTAAATTCATTAGCTGTTATTTGGTAAGAGACCTTATAGTGTGTTGGGAGTTCCGTTTTTCGCGTCATCATCGTCATCTTTAGGAAAGGATTTTTTCGCAAGAACTTAGTTGTATGGGTCTAAACCCGCGGCATTCCATTTAATGATTATTAGGACAGTAATTTATTTGTCTACCAATAATAATAAAATCCTTAGAGGAAATTAGGAATAAGGGAGCGAAAAGTAGCTACGTTTACACAATTAGCATTTATGAGTAGTGTTAGCATCTAATCTTATATTTGACTATGATTTCGTTTAAGCTTGGTTTGGGGATCGTGAAAAATCGAGGATGAAGAACTCCCGTTCTTAAAGCCTTTTAATAATTTTATTAAGTTTTATCTTAGTTTTTATCTATTAATGAATAAGTGGTTAAAACGGGGGCGCTTTAAAAATAAATAATTTTTGAACCCTTTAATGGACCGTTTTTGTTCTTGTTTGATGTGAGGGGTCATAAGTTAAATGGGGGATTAAATTATTTATTTTCGGGCGTGTTTTATAAATATTGCGTGTGGGATCAAGGCTTAGTGTGGGAGAATTTTGATGTGTGTTTAAACACACATCTTTATAACCCCGAAAAATACTTTCTTTTACTCGAGCTTAAAATACTAAAAATATGGAAAATATATTTGCAAATATGTTTGTTTTGTGTTTTTATGTCTTACAGGTATAAAGGATTGAAAACAAAGCAAAAACTAGAATTTTTGGGTTCGATTCGATCAGGTTTTCTCATTATTCAAGACCAAGACGAAGTCGTTAATATTTTCCGAGCATGCCATTGGAAAGAGAACGAGATTTCGAGTCTGGCGGTGCCTTCATCTTTTATTGGACCGGCCCATACTTATTTAAGCCCAAAGATTTAACAAACTACTTAACAATTCTATATGTTGCTCCACACCAGCCCAACACTTAACTCGGCCCAATGATTGAAATGGAAACAAAAGCCCAACACTTGGCCCAGCTGATTGGAAGTAAATACCAACAAGGTCCAATATTCTGACTGCTTGACATTCATGCTGAATTGAGATAAAAGGGATCTTCTAAGTTGAAATTCAGTGTATTTGTTAGCACGTGTTGTCCACTTTTTTTAAATAATTCATTCTAGGCGCATTTTCCCTCCACTCTCACCCACTAAGTTTTTTAGCCATTAAAAAAAAGCCAACACGTGGAGCTCATTGATTTATGGATCAAAAATTAAATCGCTGGCATACGAGGATGTGTGGAGTAAATGAGTTGCGTTTATTCAACGCAAATATCCAAGGCCACGTGGCGTGTTTATAGTGATGAACCAGGAATCCTATGTAGAGTACTAGGAAGGGATCACGAGGCTTATGATGCGTTTTTATTACGCATGTTGGACGAAATTACAAGTTGACCCCCACATGGCTATATAAGTTGTAATACGTAGCAGCATGGAAGAGGACATTAGTTTTAGAGACAAAAAAGTAGTTGTAGTATAGTTTTTTTAGCTTATTTCTAAAAATCTTTTTGCTTATTTAGTTTTGTAAAAGCTTTTTCATAAGCCTATTGTAATGAGACCTTGTTAAGCTTATTAATGTAAGATGTTTTGAGGTTGGTTTTACTTTTCTTTCTAGCTTATTTGCAATCCTTTTAGCTTATAATTACTTTTCTTTAGGCTTATTCAATAAGCTAGACGTTTGGCTTATATCTGGTTTAAATAAGATCATCACGACAGCTTCTTTGTTCTTTTCTTTTCTTTTCTCTCTATCCTTCTAGCTTGATTTGGTTCATAAGAAAAGTACATTGAGCTTAAGTGCTCGGCTTATTTATATGCCTTGTTGCTTTTTTTTTATCCGAGAGCTTATTAGTTTAAAGGATAGCTTATTTTCTCTTTTGTCACCTTTTGATGTCGAGAGCTTATGTCCTTGTTTTAAGTTTTCATAGCTTATTTTCTAAAGTAGTTGTTTAATAGTTTTCGGTTAGCTTATTACTCGTGACTTAACAGTTTCTTAGCTCGATTCGAAGAAAGTTGCGATGAGTTTAAAACTCGGCTTATTACATAAGCATTAGCCACCCTTCTTTTCGAGAGTTTGAGTTTTAGTTTGTTTGTCGTTTCAATTAAGTCTAAAAATAGTTTGAACATTTCTTTAAAAACTTTTCGACTGTTTAGCCTTGTATTAGGATAGCACGCCCATTTGGTTGTATTGTCAATTTGTTTTTGGGCTCTGAATTTTGAATTTGGAAGTAAAGGATTTGGATTGATAGTGAATTTGCAAATTAAACTGTTTTGAGACTACAGTTTTGAGTTTCTTTCGTTGACGAATTCGGATTTTCTACTCTTTGGCGTGGAGCTTCAGGGGTCTAGTTAAGGCTTAGTATTTTTAGTTTAAAGCATTAAGTCCTAAACTTATTATTTTGATTGATTATTAGTTGGGTGGTTTTATATCCATTTGCCGGTTCTTCGACTCGGTTTTATTTCCTATCTCTTTTCAAGATTCATTAGGGTTTGAGTTACTTTAATTTTAATTTGTTTGTATTTGCTATTTGATTAATATGCTTAGTGGGTTGATTTCTTCCTCTTTACTGCTTGTTAAGTGTAAATTGGTTAGTGATTTAAGCGTGATTATAAAAACGAAAAATATTGATTAGTGATTTTTTGTTATAATTGTAGATTATTGTTGTGGTTTTTCAAGCGGGGGATACACGCCGTAAGAAATTAATTAGGCATTAATTTAGTATTCGATACTCTTAATAAAGATGTTTTACAATATAAGCCAACGTTGTGATGATGATAAGTTGTTTAGGGAAAGATATTGGTTCATCAATAAGGACTTAATTAATTAAATCACACTTAAGGATCTAAACTAATCACTTAGCAAGCAATCTCTTTGAGTTCTAATATATATTTATATTTATATCATATATACTATATATTATAATATATATATCATATATAGTATAGTATTATTACTGTCGTTCGATTGCTTTGCTCTGTAGTTGTTAATTAGTTTTATTGTGTTTTTAGTAGTACTATATATTAGTTTAGTATTATTTTATATTTAGTTTAAATTTTTAAAATCAAAATTAAGAGACAATCAAGCTTTTTTACTTAAAAACATTAACGTGGATTTCAAATTCATCTCTCGTTGGGACACGACATCCGAAAGATAAACTATTACTTTTCCTAAAGTAATTTTTCATATCTATATGGGATACTTTCTATACTATTACTATTTGATATTTAGGATATATTATATATAAACTAATTTATCGAATCAGTAATCAAATAATGAGAGAATATCATGTATTTATTAACCAAAACAACTTGATCTTATCCTCCATTTTCCTCCTCTATAGGTCGGCCACCATATGGGCTTAAATGGGCCTCCCATTTGATTTCCAAGTCCAATAGATTAAGTACTATACTTAGTTATTAGAAGCCCAATAGTGATCCCGAGTTACGTGGGTTATTTATATACCGTAAATACAATAAACACGATATATAAAATGGTACCTCAGTATATATGTATGTGACCCCATAGTCTCACGTGTATCTAGCCATATAATTATTTATTATGACATGATCATACTCCAATAGCTCCTACTTGCGGACGTCATAATAATCAAGTAATTATACAAGCAAAGGTTAGCGTCTAGCAACACGTCAATTCCCCCAGAAACATATGAGGATAGTTTCTTAAACATATTATTTTAAATGGTTTAGATATCAATCATTCTTTGTTTCAGATACTATGTTGAACATCTGACATGGATCATAAGTCATTCTTATGTTTAACAATTCTGTTTCTCGATATAGAC
>BQNB010188657.1:0-11933 GCA_026074375.1 Tanacetum coccineum | reverse complement strand
CTTGACTTTTTACCTTGGTTAAAGGTGAATAGTTGGAATTTACCTAAGTAGTATTATTATTATATATTTTATAGGTACGTAAAACTGCGAATCAATGGGGTATCGAATTTATAGGACCGTTCCCGAAATCATATAAGTTTGAATACATTCTAGTCGCCGTAGATTACTTATCTAAATGGGCCGAAGCTCAAGCTTTACCAACCAATGACGCCCAAGTAGTAATTACCTTTCTAAAGAAGCTATTTTGCCGTTTTGGAATGCCCAAAGCTCTAATCAGCGACCGAGGTACCTACTTCTGTAACAAAATAATGGAAAAAACCATGAAAAGATATGGAGTTAATCACCGTTTCTCTACATCTTATCACCCTCAAACTAGTGGTCAAGTTAAAAACACAAACAGGGCTCTTAAAAGAATTCTTGAGAAAACTGTTAAAGACAATCTTGCTTTTTGGTCAAGAAAACTTGATGATGCTCTATGGGCTTTTCGTACTACCTACAAAACACCTACCGGTACCACACCATATAAACTAATATATGGAAAGAACTGCCATTTACCATTTGAAATTGAACACCGTGCATACTGGGCACTAAAGAATTGCAACCCAGATTTAATCGCTGCTGGTGAGAAAAGAATGTTCCAATTGCACGAGTTAGACGAACTTAGATACCAAGCATATGAAAACTCTCGTCTATACAAGGAAAGAACCAAAGTCTGGCATGACAGAAAATTACGAATGAGAAAGGAATTCAAGCAAGGAAATAAAGTCCTACTTTTTCACTCAAAGTACAAATTTAAACAACCGAAACTTAGATCTCGATGGTTGGGACCTTATGTAGTGAAACATCAATATCCATCCGGATATGTTGAACTTTATGGAAAAGATGGAAAGACGTTCATAGTCAATGGCCACCGACTCAAACTATATCACGAAGAAGATAATGACCCAAGGGAAGCAGTCACTCCCTTTTTCCCAAACAAATGACCCCCGAAATACGAGTCTAGCTAACGACTCTCTTAAAAATTAAGCGCTTCTCGGGAGGCAACCCGTGCTTTCACTTAAGTGTGGAGGAGTTCCTCCTCCATTCTTCTACTAATATCTTTTATCTAAAAAAATCAACAAAAATATTTTCTCTTTGTGTGCTTTTGTTTACTCTTAAGCAGGTACTCTAGCTTAAATAATTTAGCTTGAAGATATAGAAAATTATGAAGTATGCTCAAGATAGATCTACTAGAGCTATGCACTTCTCTATGCCCCGGTAAGTACCGTTTTCCTTTAATATTCCCTATTTGATCTCTATTATCAGTTATCACATTGAGGCAATGTTCAACTTAAGTGTGGAGGGGAGCTAAATAGGAAAAATTAATCATATCCCTCTATGTTTGCCATGTTAAAAACTTTCCAACTGATATTTTATGAAAAATTCTAATTATATGTTTTCAAATTAAAGTAAAAAATGCTCTTAGTAAGGCAAGTCTAACCGGATTGACATTATAGCTAGCACACCTCAGTCCACTAAATCGTGAGAATGTTAAGCCTTTAGAATATTCTGGTATCCACTTTTGATACCTAATATAATTGATGTCTTTAGCTTGTTCGAGTTAAGGTTTGAATGCAGTCATATGTGTCTATTCCGTCATTACGGATGTGTACGTATGGTCTTTGTCACCTTTTCTGGAACATTGGTATTGGTAGATAATTATGTTTGAGAGAACCGGTAATTTAAAAGCTCTAGAACTTGTGCTTAATCATCATTTACTAGACTGAAGTCAATCACATGAAATGTATCCCGCAAATCCTTGTTCTTGCAAGCACTCATTTTAAATGCTTTATTGTTGAAATATCTAAAAGTTGAATGAAAAAGCTTTGTGCCAAGCCTTAGTTACCATATGGTATGAAAAAAAAGAGAAGTTATATATGTGTGTTATAGAAGTTCAAAGAAATAAAGGCTTATGTTTAGCGCATGAAGATTGGATCCTCTCTAGTACTAAAGTTTCGCCCTTCGGTCAGTTTTATGTGTTAAGTACAAGCCTATGGTAGCTGTCTAGATTATGTCTGTGCAAATTGAGTGTTCTTCACAAATAGCATATATTAAACCATATCTGAGTGACTGAGTGAATTTAAAATCAAACACTATCCTTGTGTGCGATGCCATGTTATATGTCTATGCCTTAAAAGTTATCTAAAATGCAAACTCTTATAAAAATCCAAATTTTCTCCACGTCACGACAAATGATTTTTTTTTTCTTTCATTGCTTGAGGTCAAGCAATAAGCTAAGTGTGGAGGGATTTGATAACGCCCAAATTATACATGTTTCTTTGGCGTTATTTATGTATATTTGATCATTTCTCGTGAACTTTTGGTACTTAATTAGCTTGAATTGCTTATAGATTCAGTTGAAGACACTAACAGGCCCAAGCTCAAGAATTAATACCACTTTGGGAGCGAATACAAGAAAGAAAAAAAACAAGAAATATTTCTAGCTAAAGTTCATAAAGTCCGCCACACTTATAACATTGTGCGCCACACTTTCTCTTTGAAGCCAAGACCGCCGCACTTTTTCCTCAAAACCGCCGCACTTATTTGTAAGTGCGTCGCACTTCCAGTAAAAGCCATTAAATGCTATCGCATTAACACCCAAAGTCCGCCGCACTTTTTCCTAAGTGCGCCGCACTTTGCACCCAAACTTGCCTATAAATTAAGGACGAATTTTCATCCTCAAAGCACTCATCCTCGCTATCCATCTCTCTCTACTAAACCATCATCCACACCACATACCCTTTTTTTCTTTTTCCCTTTCACCAAGAAACACCTCTATCTTTGAAGGAAAAGATCTAACGATCAAGAACGAAGACGATTTTCTTACTTAGTTATTGAAATAATGGAAGTTTATGTAAAGTGTACTTTTGTTATGAACTCCTTAGCCATGAGAGGCTAAATCTCTCATGACTGCTCGGTGAAGTTACGATAATGAATAAGTGTTTGGTATGATCTTGATCGCTTTAATCTTAAGCTTATGTTGCAAACCTGTTATATCTTATCTTATCTATTTTTGCTTATCAACTTAGATTATATAATCATATCGGTATAGGTCGAAAGACCCGTTATGATCTATGTGGTTTTAAAGATTTGTCTATGGTCTTTAACGTTTGTGCCGAGAAATCCACTTTCGTAAATTGATAAACAAAATAAGCTTTGATATAATAATAACTGGATTATTTGAGTGACACATTTGGTCTAGTTAACTAAATATAAGTCTTAAGTTAACCAAGTTAGTTTGTGAAAACGTTTTCTGACGAGAAATCATTTTTATAAATTAAAGTCCCATCTTCATGGTCAAATCATTTCCAACACTTATAAGTTATTTTTCAACTATTCCTCCCCCAATCCCCCTCCAGAGTAGTCTACTTTTTATCATGGGTTAAACAAAAATTATTTTCAAAAATTGTTAAAGTTATTTTTCTTCTGATTATTTGAAAACACTTACTCAATCCCTGTGGACGACCTGGTCTTACCTAAAAAAGATTATACTACATACGTGGGTTATACTTTTACCAGTGTGTTTCCATATAATTATCCGGTATTTTCAGTCTTATAAATTTAAAGCTTTTGAAACACATCAATCCGTAAGAAAATGAACACAGGAGGAAGTGTCGAAAGGGAAATGTAGTCCTAACGCGAGTCTAACATAATGACTCGTTAATAAACAAAAATGTTTGTCAGGAGACAACCCGTCTTGTATCCTTTCCTTTTATTTTATGTCTGTTAATACAAATAATTCCTAAAAACGTTATTTATATTTTTCGACTCCTCTACGTTTTGAAGATGACAAAATGTAAAAAAGTCTATGATAAAATTAAACGTTTACGTGTTATTAATCGTTTTCTATTTCGACATAAATCACTTAAGGTATGGATAAACAAATCATTAAACATGATTAGTGATCAAGAAAATTATTTTTCTTCTTAACCATTACATTTCTACAAAAATATTTTTACAAAATTAGTTTTATTATTAAAAATAATTTTTTATTTAAATATAAAAGTTTGAATTCAGTTTTCCCCCCAAAACAGAAAACATCATACCAGTTTCAACCTTCCTCACAAAAAGACAAAAAAATGAAGCGTTAGTCTAGTGGCGGCCTCCTAAGTGGCTAGACGACCCCCAAATATATCTAGGACCGCTGGGACTGCCACCAGGAGACGTTGGATCTCCCTGTCTATAAATACTGCACTCCTTCCTACAAAAAAACATTCCTCTTGCACGAATTTTTTTAGTTCTCTTTCTCTCACTAAATCTCTTGATCACTAACATAGTTTAATCTTGTTTTAAGTGATCTAGTCTCATCTTCTTCATTCTTCATTCTTCTATCAAGTGCAAGAGAAGAACATTCGTATTCGCCAAGAAACGAAGTGTTATAGATTAGTGATTTCTCCTCTCTTCTTCTAAGATCCAAATCTCTATTTTGATTATCTTGTATGATTGTGTAAATCGGATAGTGTATAAATCCAATAGAGTAGATCTTGTTATTGGGTAGTGTTTGTGAAGTGGAAAATTGGTTCTAGGATTAGGACTCGACATTTAGCATAGTGTCAGAAAATAACGTAAGCGACGTGTAAATGGTTTTCTCCTCTTAATGAGAGCTTGTTAACATAGTGAAATCTCGAGTCGGATACTCGGGGAGTGAAGTAGGGAGAAAACATGAGCGTGTTAGCCCGAAAAAAAAAAAAAAAAAACCCCACCAATATAATCTTGATGTCTTGGTTTGATCGTTCTTTACCTTATCTCTTTATATTGTTTATGTTTCTCATTTATTGTTTGTATAGTTATTACAAGTAGATAGTTATCTTGATTGGTTAATATCTGTTTTTGATTGAACATATATCTGAAATCTACATATTATAAGAGTAAAATTTTAAAACGCCAATTAACCAGTAAAACTATTCAACCTCCATTCTAGTTTCCTTCCACAATTGGTATCAAGAGCCAAGGTCACTCAAGATTTTTAAAATATATTGTATTTTAAAGCTCAGATCGATCTATGGATTCTGACAAATATCTAGAAGGACAATCTATGCAAAGACCACCACTTTTTGAAAGTGATAGTTTTATATATTGGAAAAATAGATTCGAGACATATGTTAAATTAAAAGATCTAGATCTTTGGCACGTTATTACCAACGATAATTTTCAACCTATTGAACAAAATCCGGAAACCAAATTAGATGAGGTTATCCCTTTTGAAAAACAAAGTAATGATCTTAAAAATAGACTTGCGAAAAATAATAAAGCTAAAATGGTTATTTATAATGCTTTGCCTAAAAAAGAATATAAAAGAATTTTCATGTGTAATACGACAAAAGAAATTTGGAAAACATTGTTAATCACCCACCAAGGTAATAGTCAAGTCAAAGATAATAAGATCGACCTTTTGGTTCAACAATATAAACAATTCGTCATTTCTGAAGACGAATCTATAGATAGTGCTTTTGCTAGATTTAATACTATTATTACTAGTCTAAAAGCTCTTGATGAAGGTTACTCTAGAAACAATTATGTTAGGAAGTTTCTTAGGGCTCTACATCCTAAATGGAGAGCAAAGGTCACGGCGATTGAAGAGTCGAAAGACTTATTAGTTTCAAAAATTCTTTCCGTCGGCTTATTTGGACTGATAGCTATACGATCTAAAGTTCGGGGGTTTTATCAAGTAAGGTACTATATTAGTAGTCGACACAATACTTCGAATCGGATCCTGAAATCATAACTAACATAGAAGCATAATGGTTTATTGAGAAGAAACGTACCTTGACGAACATTTGAATCGGGGTTTAGCTATCCTCACACACCAGTACATAGCTTTTTCCTGCTTGCTTCACTAACAACAATTCTTGTTCCAGTTTGTTTCCTGCAGTTTTTGTTCTTTCAGTTTTTTTAGCTTTGGGCTATCACCGTGTTAGTGTAATTTCCTTCCACACTCGAAACAGGTTTCAATCCCTCTGATTTTTTTTTACTACTTGGGACCCCTCTATGTAGAAGTAGTGTATTTGTGACTATAATCCTGGGTCAATTCCACAAACCTTGTTACACTTTCCACATCTCACAGTGCATGGCCCTTCATGATGAAGCTTACACTTGTTGCAGAGAGGCAACGGTCCATTATACGGTTTTCTCTCATTGTTGCCAGCCATATAGGCTCTTGCCACATTCTGACCTCTAACATTTGGCCTTTTGAATGGTGGTTTCTGCCCACGGTTGTCTCTCTGGTTGACCTCCAACCTTCTTTTGTTCTCAGCATTTTTCACTGCATTCCCCCTTCAACTTTTAATCCATTAAATTGTTGGTAATACGAACAGCATCTTGGAGTCTTGTAGGTTCAACAACAATTACAATCCCTTGGATGTTATCAAGGAGACCTCCAATAAACTTATCAACCCGGTCCTCCTCCTCGGGGACCATCTTGGTGCACAACATAGTCATTTCTTGAAATCTCTGAGTATAAGCATCCAAATCATTATTTTTTTATAGTCAGGTTCTACAATTTCAGATTCCATCTTTGAAATTTCTATTTTTGCGGCCAATACACTTCATCCATTAACTTCATGAGCTTTCTCCATGACATGATGAATGCAGCATCAGTTCCAACGGTTCTCTTATGTTGTTGGTTCCACCAAGTTAGAGAACTGCTCAACAAGGTGCAAGTAGCATACTTAACTTGGTATTTCTCTAGATAATTGCTGATATGGAACACTATTTCCATCTTCTTAAACCACCTTGTCAACCCGACAACTCCTTCTGTTCCCTTGAAGTTGAGTGGTTGACACTTCATGAAGTCTTGGTATGTATACTCTCGAACAACAGGCCTATCATCCCTATTATTCTCATTTAGATTTCCATTTCCACCATTTTTATTTCTACCATTTCCATCTCCACCATTTCCATCTCCACCATTTCTATTTCCACCTTTCCATTGCGTCGCTGCCATTTTGCTTTGTCTTTCTGTTCTCGAAGTAGCTTTGCTGCCGGGTCGCTTCATAAGCAGCCAACGCTTCCTCTACTCGTCGGTTAATGAGTTCTTTGATTGCCTCCGGGGTCATACCAGAATGAGTGATAGTCATGTTCTACAGCACAAGACATAGCACACGATGAGATCTGATACGAGATATAGCCACTATAAATGGTAAATAAGGTTTATATAGGAAAATATAATAGAACATGTTTTGCTAGAACAAGTAAATAACAATAAAGATGAACACGCGAGAGAATAAAAACAAGCTTTTCATATCATTTATATTTTTTTAAAAGTTAAGCCTTTAATGTCCTCTAACACATCCGTATCAATGTCCTTCTCAACACTATCCTCTGGTGAAAAATTGAATCCCTTTAACCTCTTGCGAGGTTGAAGAAGATCAGCACGGGAAGGAACTAAAGCTCTTGTAGCATGGATAAATGAAGTCACGGTAGCAGTAAGGGGACCTACATCTCTTGCGAGATGGTCCAGCAGATGACTTAGAAGAAGAATCCCCAGCTGACGACTCGAATGTCGTCGGTGGATACATGGTAGATAATGGGCGGCAGACTCCAACGAGTTAGGCCTCGCGACATCATGGTAGTCTAGCATTCGGTGGATAAACAAATCTCGGTGGTGTAGATGAATCAGCATCGGTGGTGTCTGGTGGTGTATGTTCGGATAAGGAATGACCCATAATAGAATGCCCAGATGATGAATGATCTGAAGATGAATGACTCGATGATGATCCGGAAGTAAAATTGATCCAAGTGATGTGATGTGTAACTCAATGCTATAACGATATGAAGGTTTAAAGGTCTAACGACTTCCTCATGGTCAATGCCTACATGGACCACCAGGATGATACGGTAAAGTCGACAATGGGAATGTCTCCCCGGGTGGTTAAGAATAGCTCGTCATCGGTGAATATCGGGTGGGGCAACCACATTATGTATGAGGAGGAACTCAGATGATGAGATTTTATTTTAGTGGCAACAATAGCAGATGGTACGGGTAAAATGAGAGCAGTAGGGATCTCTAGAGTTGAAGTAGTAGGTGGATTGTTGATCGTAGCAACTCTACTCCTCCATCACTAGTAAGCATAGGCTCAGGAGGTGTAGGTGATAACTTGCCTTTCGGGTATCTAAGTATTATGATCTGATCGTCTGATACTCAGAAAGGTGAAACCATAAGGTGTGATAGTAAAGAGGTGGTGAACTCTTCGATGGATCAACCTCTGACGATGAATGAGTATCAAGCTCGAGCACCCCGGCAGGTGAGGCAACTACAACCGCCCCCACCTCTGGTGCAACCGGGACCTCAACAGAAATAGAACCGATAAGGATAACTGCGGGATAAGAGGATCCACACTCTCGACTGATTACGTTCCAAAGAAATAGAAATAACCAGATCTGCCATAAACATTCACAAGCAAGAGTTTATATAAATCCCCTTTATATCAAACCATGCCAATGCGTGCAATGCAGGAAAAATTATTGATGAGGTTTGTCATGGCAAAATTATAGTAATATAAATTATGGAAGTGTGTTATTATATAATCGTTATACTTATCGATAGTACCTATATACGCTAAGCAAGTAAAAATGTAGATCACTTGCTGGTTATTTAGACCAGACCTAAATTTACTATCTGGTTCTCTATAAATTTGACTCTGTTACCTATCTGTCACACCCCAAAAACGGGGCATGGATGGAAACACGTGTCGGGGGCGTGCGTCATATATACATCACCGGGGATTACAAGAATGACCTCTTAAGGATACATTGAAATCCAACATCATTGCAATAATTTAAAATAGTTAAGGTTTTACATAAGTTCAAAGATAATATGCGGAAGCGAATAAAAGGTTTTAAAGTTTGACAACGATGTTAACATAGATAATAATAATTCTTGAAAATCGGTCCAATGCAAGGCAACACCATAAAGCAAGCAAAGACATCCACAGCTAAGCACCTGAGAAAAACATGCTAAAACGTCAACATAAAGTTGGTGAATTCATAGGTTTGAATTTAGTATTAAAAGTAGACCACAAGTTCGCAGTACGCACGTGACAGTTATAACAGATACAACTTCACATAAAAAGTATTTACTGTTGCGCTAAGCTCATGACACTAAAGCTCAATTTAAAAGGAAGCATATTATATGCCAAACAAGAATTAATTGCCCTAAAGGTATCTGACCAAGATCACCTAGTGAAAATCCGACAGTTTTTATATTTTGTGATTATCAAAACGTAAAGATGTGAAAAATATTAGTAATGTTTTTAGGCATTATATTTTATCAATATGTTTTTAACCCAAGTTTACACCAAAACTTATTAAGTATTCTCAACAAACTCAATATAGTCAACCTGAACCAAAAATTCACAAGGACTACAAGACTGAGTACAAGAAGATGAAAGGCAAACTTGCAATCCTTGAAGCCAGTCCATCGACTTCTCAGAATCCTAAAACTTCGCAATCAAAGAACAAAGGCCTTGTTGCTAAAACCTTTGATTAGGATGAGGAAGAAGTCTCAAATGATGAATAGTTAACACAAGTCAAGGTACTGATGGCCCTAGCTGATGATGAGCTTACTATGGGAAATAATCATACCCGCAATGGTGAATGGATCAACATCACCATGAGAAAGGTAAATATTCTTCTCTATATGGATGAGGATGCCGATTGGGAAAATTATCTTAAGTACATTAATGTTGTTCTTAAGTATGTTAAAAAGCAAAGATTAAACTAATTATCAAAATATAACAAAATCGTTTTTGAATTAAATAAGTGTAGAGATGATTTACCAGTTTTAAAACAAGCTATGCTTGAAGATATCACTTTTTAAATTCAAAACATTGAACTCACTAAGTTAAATCATGCTCTTCAAGAACAACTTAAAGAAGAAAGAACGATCAATGAAAAATGGCTAACTCTAATGCATCAGTGAGCAAATCCCTAACCAAAAGAAGAAAATTATTGGTGGAGATGTACTCACTGAGTCTTCATCCAAAAAGGATGTCAATAAAAACCTTTTCATTCTTGCCTCCATGGTTTATGACCACAAAATGGTTCCAAAATCCAAGGATTGGGTTGAAAGACACAACCCTAATAGCAAACTTCCAAACTTTAATACTGGAAAAATTCTAGTCCCTCAAAGTCAAGCTGTAAATGAGTGTCTAAAACCTACTGAGGCATCAAATAACCCTGAATCATCAAAAGATTCAGAATCATAATCTCTTACCCCATTACCTCCTCTGAAAAATATTCAGGGAGCTTCTCTAAGCTTTGAGGTAATGCCATTGACCTATCAACCTCACTCTCCAAAAGGTGAGAAATTGGGCTTAGGTATCATGAAACATACAAAGAATAAAACATAAGAATCTTCAAGCAAGAGTGTTTCAAGACCTGTCACTGTTAGTGATACTAAGCCTATCATTTCTTCAGTCCCTACTAAAGTGAAAGACACTGAACAAGAATCTAAAATCAATGAATTGACCAAACTTGTTCAGATTTTAATGGATGAGAAAATTAACTTAAAGACTCATGAACAAAAACCTAAGTCCTCTAACTCAGGAAGTTCAACCAAAGTTAGTCAAGATGTTAAATCTAAGAGTTAAAACACTGAATCATTCAAATCAGGTAGACCTAAACCTCTTCAAAACCCTATGCTAAAGTGTAAATTATGTTGTTGGGATTTAAAACCTTCTTAATGTTGCTAGTATTACTGCTGCTCTTATTGATGTTAATGCCGCTTAGTCAAAGTTAGTGCTGCTCAAGAATTTCAATGAAAATTATTCTAAGTGTTTAAGATTGCTGGTGAAGTTACAACTGTCAGTACAAAATTACTACTGCTAGTGGAAGTTAAGACTGCTCAGAGATAAAGACTGGAAAATATGCTAAGTAGTTACTACTGCTAGTACAAAGGTACTACTGTTAGTACAAAGTTAATAATGCTGAAGAAGTTAATGCTGCTAGTGAAGAAGTTAGTACTACTGAGTTAGTTAGTACTGCTTATGTAATTTATATGAGTTATTTGTGTAAAATATATGTATATCTTATTTGTTTAAAAGATTTGATATACTTAGGAAAGTATTGTAAGCCGTTTAGGACTCCTTGGTGTATAAAAGGAGGTTCTAGGGCATAGAGTTTGATACGAGTCATTCTAGAATTATCATAGCTTCAAGGTCTTTGTAACTCTAATACTTTGAGGGTATTCGTATTATTTGCTTAATAATATTGGAGCTTATTTGTATTGTTTATTCATTGTGTTTACTATTTCATTGAACAATTCTTCTTAATATTAAAGATTAGATTCCACATAATCTTTAATACATTCAAACAAAGTTTCTACTATAGTTGTGTTAGATTTATCTAATATAACTAAATCTTAAACAAGCTTAAGGAATTTGATCTATTGAAGTGGGATCATTAAGTGGTATCAGAGCTTGTTCCTTTGAGAAACTTTGCTAGAAGATATGGATCAAGATTCTGCACACATGGTGGCTGCATCTAAAGTTCTCATGCTCAAACCAGGTGAGTTTGAGTTATAGAGGATGAGGATTAAACAATACATCCAGATGATAGACTATGCATTGTGGGAAGTCATAGAGAATGGTGCAACCTTGCCAAAAACAGCAGTTGTAAAAGGTGTTGAAAAAGTGATGCCTATTACAACTGCTGAAGAAAAGGCCACAAGAAGATTAGAAGTACTTTAATGATGGGCATTCCCAATGAACATTAGTTAAAGTTTAACTCCATAAAGGATTCTAAGTTGTTGCTAGAAGTTGTAGAAAAGAGTTTTGGTGGGAATGCAGCTACTAAGAAGACTCAAAGAAATCTCTTTAAGCAGCAATATGAAAACTTCACTGCTCCAAGCTCAGAGATGCTTGATCAAACCTTTGATAGGCTTCAAAAGCTTGTGA